>JAUMHM010000031.1:70395605-70410409 GCA_032362435.1 Melikaiella ostensackeni
GATGGTAAAACTCTTTCGTAATAGCAGCGCCATCGGGCGGTGAGGCTAAGTACTTGTTGAGTGACCCTCGTATTATAAAAAGTTACTTTATTAGTGAGTAGCATAATTTTATTGATCAGTGAGCATCGATGTATAAGAAACAGAGAGTTAGGACTTTGAGTTAAAAGTTGAGAGTAGGGGCTACAGGCTTAAACAGCCTCAAAGTAAGATCTTGAATTTGACAAGTGTAGGTTTTGAAGATTTAAAGAGGGTCAGAGAGGTGCCACAGCGTCAAAATAGGGTTTTGAATTGGAAGATTGTAGCATCTAAAGATTCAAAGCATGACCTCTAGATTGAAACGGAGTTAAAATAGGGTCTAATGTTTCATTCCGCAGGAGCTAAAAGTTGAAAGTAGGGTCTATACTTATAGGTTTAAGTATCGTCAAAGTGGAGCTGTAAAGTAAAAGACAGTGTAGCTTCTAAAGATTCAAAGTACGATTTTAAATTGGAATAGAATATAGCTTCTAAGGATTAAAAGTAGGGCCTGTAGCTTGAAATGGAGTCAAAAGAGAGTCTAATGTTTCATTATGTTGGAATTAAATGTGAAAGTAGGTGCTACAGGTTTGAAAAGCGTGAAATTATGGGTTTCGATGTGAAGACAAAGTAGCTTTTAAAGATTGAAAAAAAGAAGAATGCTCGAGTATTATTAAAGTTACTTCATTAGTGAATAAGACATATTCATTGATCAGCGAGCATCGATGTATAGGAAATAGAGGGTTAGGACTTTAAGTAAAAAGTTGAAAGTAGGGGCTATAGGCTCAAATAGCGTCAAAGTAGGGGTTTGAACTGGAAGACACTGTAGCTTTCAAATATTGAAAGTAGGGCCTGTTGATTGAAATGGGGTCAAAAGAGGGTTTTGAGTTGGAAGAAAATGTAACTTCAGAAGTGTGAAAGTAGGGTTTTGAATTCAATGACACTGTAGCTTCTAAGGTTTCAAAGTAGGGCCTATAAATTGCAATTGAATCGAAAGAGGGTCTAATGCTTCATTGTGTAGGAGTTAGCTTTAAACAGCTTCAAAGTAGGGTTTTAAATTGAAATAAGACTGTAGCTTCTAAAGAGTCAAAGTGCGGCCTGTAAATTGAAACGGAGTCAAAAGAGGGTCTTGAATTGAAAGATACTGTAGGTTGTAAGAATTCAAAGTAGGTTTTTTGAATTGAAATACACTGCAGCTTCTAAAAATTCAAAGTGAAGTTTTCAATTGGAAGACACTGTAGCCTCTAAAGATGCAAAGTAGGATTTCGAATAGGGAAAGGGCTGCATCTTCTAAGTAGTAGAGCCTATATATTCAAAAGGAGTCAAAAAAGGTCCAGTGCTTCATTATGTAGGAGTGATAAGTTGAAAGCAGGGACTACAGGTATTTTTTCTCTCTAACAAGAGGATACTTAAGGAATAAACTGATGAAGGGTTAAGAATGAACTGTTCTAGTATCAGAAAAAGTAACTTTATTAGTAGATAGGATATTTTTATTGATCAGCTCCCATCGATGTATAGAAAATAGAGGGTTAGGACTTTGATACTATAGATTGCGGAGCCGGGGTTTTGATGGTATAAGAGGACGAGGACAGGGAGAGTAGGTGGGAGCTCTCACATTCTTTTTACCAAGGGAACAGCTGAGCAATGGTGCCGGCAAAAGCAGAAGCAGAAGCAGCTCGCGTCTATCGATTTTGACTTCTAATGAATTCCCGCTAAAAACCCCCTGTCCTCACCCCTTAACGCTACCACTACATCCCTTACACTCTTACAGTGCTACCACTACCACCCTTCTCTCTGGTTCCAGGAACCACGCCAATCACTGCGCGGCATAATTACACCGCCGACCCCCGCGCGCGACTCGCGAACCGACCCGACGTCGTGTTCTTTCCTCGCGAGCTATACCGCAGTAAAGAAAAAAAAAGCGAAAATAATGAATGGGGAGAGAGAATGAGGAGAATGAGGGAAGAAAAGTATAAGGCAAACGGTTAGGCACTCCGACCTTCCTTTGCTACTCGGGAGCGGAGGTAAGGAAATTTTTAATTGAACCCGTGCGAGGAGCCACTCACGTACCCTGACCTTTTCCAATTCCCCGGGATCGGCATTGCATGAGTTGTAATAATTACTGAAAAAATAAATATATATAATTGCAAACCGATTATCTACCAATTTTTTTTTACAATTAGGGCTTCGGGGATTTGAAATTACATCAGGGAAATTTTTTCTGTACTCAATTTGGATTTGCTTTCTCTAATGTATCCCTAACTTCTACTAATTATTTAAGAGAAAGTCAGGCCTCGAACTGGTTTATGGTTTTCAGAAAAGTAGTAAAAGTAGTTTCTGTGCCTCAAAAAAGTTCTATATAGAGTTCTATAAAATCTAAAAGCTCGATTATACTTCTACAAATTTTTTTGCTTCGCACTACTTTATGACTCAGAGAACTAACAAAAGTAGCCTCTGTACCTTAAAAAAGTTTTATACAGTTCTATAAATTCTGTAAGTTCTGTAAGTTCTATTTTATTTCTAAAAATTATTGTGAACCTCAGGTCTCTCACTACTTTCTAACTTTGAGAAAAGTAGTAAAAGTAGCCTCTGTGCCTCAAAAAAGTTCTATATAGACTTCTATAAGTTCTATGGGTTCCATAAGTACTATACGTTCTATTTTACATCAACATATCATTTTAAACAAACTCAGGTCTCGCACTACTTTATAACTTTCACAAAAGTAGTAAAGGTAGCCTCTGTGCCTTAAAGAAATTCTATGTAAAGTTCTCTAAATTCTATAGGTTCTGTGAGTTCTATTTTACTTCTAAAAATTATTTTAGAGAAACTCAGGCCTCGCACTACTTTCTGAATTTCATAAAACTAGTAAAAGTAGCCTCTGTGCCTCAAAAAAGTTCTATATAAAGTTCTATGAATTCTGTAATCTCTGTAAGTTCTCTTCTACTTCTAAAAATTATTTTAAACAAAATGAGGTCTTGCACTACTTTATAATTTTCAAAGAAGTAGTAAAAGTAGCCTTTATGCCTTAAAAAAATTCTATGTAGCCTCTGTGCCTCAAAAAAGTTTAATATAAAGTTCTGTGAATTCTATAAGTTCTGTAAGTTCTATTCTACTTATGAAAAATATTTTAAACAAACTCAGGTCTCGCACTACTTTATGACTTTCACAAAAGTAGTAAAGGTAGCCTCTGTGCCTTAAAAAAATTCTATGAAAAGTTCTATAAATTCTATAAGTTCTGTGAATTCTATTCTACTTCTACAAATTATTTTAGAGAAACTCAGGCCTCGCACTACTTTATGACTTTCATGAAAGTACTCGTAGTAAAAGTAGCCTCTGTGCCTCAAAAGAGTTCCGTAAAAAGTTCTATGAATTCTATAAGTTCTGTAAGTTCTATTCTACTTCTGAAAATTATTTTAAACAAACTCAGGCCTCGCACTACTCAAAAGTAGTGAAAGTAGCCTCTGTGCCTTAAAAAAATTCTATGTGAAGTTCTATAAATTCTATAAGTTCTGTGAGTTCTATTGTACTTCTACAAATTATTTCAGACAAACTCAGGTCTCGCACTACTTAATGACTTTCAGGAAAATGGTGAAAATAGCCCCTGTGTCTTAAAAAAGTTCTATGTAAAGTTGTATAAGTTTTATGATTTCTATAAGTTCCCTTCTACTGGTACGAATTTGCTTTAGATAAACTCAAGCCTCGCACTGCTTTATGATTTTCAGGAAAGAAGTAAAAGTAGCCTCTGTAACTTCAAAAGTTCAATATATGTAGAGTTCTATAAGTTCTATTGTACTTCTACAAATTTTTTTTTAGAAAAACTCAGGCCTCGTACTGCTTTAAGACTGTTCTTTTTCGAAATCCGTTGAAAATTTAAAAACGTTTAAAAATTAAGAAAACGGCGTCTTTTTTTTTAAAACGTAAAAACCCTATTTATACAAAAACCCTACCTACTTATTTTTTCAATTTTTTAGTTAAATTTGTACTTTCATAAGTTGAACATCCTGTCAGATGTCATTTTTATGTGGGCCGAATCACTTTTGTCACCACGAGAATTTTTGGTTGAAAAATTTAATTTTGGCATTTTTGTTAAACAACGACGAATACGAAAAAATGTTGAGAAGAAACTTTTCTCACTTGAATACGTTCTTAAAGAAAGGACTGTAACTCCCTTATGATATCTAGCATTGTTCACCAGAAAAATTAGAAAAATGAATTTTTCGAACAAAAATTCTTATGCAAGCACGAATTTAAAATAAATATTTGATAAAATGAAAAAAGTGGGGTTTTCTATTAAATTCGACTTGATATTTCAAGACAATCCATTTTTGTGGGGGCAAAATAATTTTTTTTCGAAAAATTAATTTTTCTAATTTTTCTCACGAACAATGCTAGATATCATAAAAGATAACAGGTTCTTCGTAGAACGTTTTCAAATCAGGAAACTTTTTTAAATCATTTAATAAGAGAAATAAACTGAGATTCCTTGAATTCAAGAATTAAGGATTACTTAAGATTAAAATTGAAGGCTTAAAATTGAGAATTCATTCGAATTCTTTTGAAATCTTTTGATTGTTTAAATTCTTTTGATTCTTTGAATTATTTTCAATTATTTTGGAATCTCTAAGTTCTTGTGAATTTTTTTAATTCTTTTGGGTTCTTTTGAAATTTTCTGAATTCTTTTCAATTGTTTGAATCAAAAAATTAAGGAATACTTAATATAGGATGAACTACTTCAAATGAAGACTAAAAGTGAATCCTTTGAATTTATTTGAATTCTTTGAATTTTTATGAACTCTTTCACATACTTCATTGAATCATTCAAACTCTTTTCAATTCTTTGAATTCTTTTGGATTCTTTGAATTCTGTTGTAATCTTTGCTTTCTTTTAATAAAAAAATGAAGGATAACTTAGCATTAAAATTAACTACTTAAAATTAAGATTTAAAATTAAGACTTGACAAGAATTCTTCCAATTCTTTTCAATTCTTTTGAACTCTTTTGAATTCTTTTAAATTCTTTGTCATTACTTGAATCCTTTTGAATACTTTTGAATCCTTTTCCCATTTGTGTTATTCACAAATAAGAAAGCAGTTGGATTAAGTATTTTCTCCAACTAAGTCAAATTAGTTGACAACTTACCAGGAATTTATTTTAATGTAGAGAAAAGTAGCCCAGACTTTAAAAAAAGTGGCAAAGAGGAGGAATGCTAGGGTGCCCATTTAAAAAGTGAACATTCTTTTCATAAAAGTCTTAACCCCTAAGTTTACATGTTTTGACAAGACAATGAACCTCTAAGTTTGGATGTTTTTCTTTAAAAATTTTTCGTAATTAGACCGGTAAAATTAATTCCCTAAAGATCGCGAGATTTCAGGATCACGGGAGACCTCGACGGTTCATTATTAACTTTTTTTTTCATATTTGAATTATTCCCATGTCTTTTTTTCATTAAAATCAGACAATAAAACCCGCTATTAAAATAAAATTTCCTCTCTTGGAGAAATAATAAATTTAATAAAGATACTAGCTTGTTTTTGTGTACATAATTCTTATTGGTGTGTAAGTACGTACCCGCAACAAAAAAGAAAACTTTCTATTATTTATATTTGAAAAAAATATAATATTCTGTCTGTATCAAATAGTAGAATGTTTAATTCATTAATTTATTACGTAAACATGAGGTCAAATCTTAGATAAAAAAAAACAAAGTAATTTTTTATTTGAATAAACATTTGAATTCTGAAAGAACTTTTTTTCTACTAATAAATAGAGATATCTTCTTAATATTATAACAGAAAAAGTTGATAATTAATTTGTTTTTTATTACAAATTTGCTCTTAATCGCACTAACCCCGTTATCACTTACCCATATTGACCTTACAGTGAAAAATGTCGACCGCACAAAAAACAAAATTTTTTTCTGTAAAGTGGAGTTCATAAAGATCATACGAGTATTTTTAGAGGAAAATGCCTTTTTGTTCACTCTCAATTCATTCTGTAGTTAAAACTTGCAGTTCCAGAAATGAATAAAAAAGAAATTAATTTTTTCTTTTAACGTTTGAAAATTTAGCTATTTTGTCGAAAATTCGTTTTGTTTGTTGAAAATAAAATTTTCAACTGAAAATTTAATTATTCCATTTTTGGTTGAAAATTCATATTTTTGGTGAAAAATGTTATTATCTGGTTGGACATTTAATTATTTTGTAGAGAACTTAACAATTTCGTTAAAAAGTCATCATTTTTGGTTGAAATTTTAATTGTTTTGTTTGAAAATTCGTCTTTTTTGGTAGAAAATTAATCTTTTTATTTAAAAATGCAAATTTTTAGTTGATAATTAATGTTTCAATTAAGGATTGAACTATTTTGTTAAAAAACCGTATTTTTTGGTTGAATTCAACTGTTTTAGATTTAAAATTGAAATCTTCTTTGGTTGAAATATCGACTGTTACATTTTTTGTTCAACAATAATCTTTTTTGGTTGAAAATTCAACTGCTTGGTTGAAAACGGAACTACTTTGTAAAAAATTCATTTTTTTGTTAAAATCTTATTTAGTTGAAGTATCAACTATTACATTTTTCGTTGAGAATTTATCTTTTGTAGTTAAAAATTTAAGTACTTGGTTAAAAGTGGGACTGTTTTGTTAAAAATTAATTTTTTTGTTTGAGGCTTCATCGTTTTAGTTACAAATTCATTTGTCTGGCTGAAAATTGAACCACTTTGTAGAAAATTCGTTCTTTTTTTGTTCAAAGTGTATCACTGTTAATTAAAAATTCAACTATTTAGTACAAATTCATACATTTTGTTGAAAATTCGTCCTTTGTAGTAAAAAAATTAATCTTCTTGGTTGAAAATATTCATCTTTTTATTTGAAAATTCATCCATTTCATTTTTGGTTGAAAACTGAAATTTTTTTATTGAAAATTCAACTCTTTTTTTTAAAATTCCTTAACATTTATTATTTCACTAGAAAAGAATAAAAAATATTAAAAATTTCAGTACTTTTCAATACAATTTACCTAAAAAAGGCCTGCAAACTAGAAAAATACATATTTGAATAAAAATATTGGATAAGAAAAACATATTTGCTATAATTCTTTGACATACTTTAAAATTTTCTAGAGAAACTTTTTCCAATAAGAGAATACTGTGGAGACCCAACCTTATTTTAGTGTTGACTTAAGACTCTAAGATATTAGTTAGCCCAGAAAATTTGTTGATTCGATTAGAGAACTGTGTCGAGCTCTTCGTTTTTCGCTATTACGTTCATTTTGTAAGTGAAGCGCACCTAATTCAATTTGTTTAAGAGACGGTAAACTAGTTTGCCAACGCAGAGATTGTTGCCAAGCTCGTCACATTGACATTTTCCTTACAAAATTATTGCCTTCTTTTATCACTTTTTTTCAATCAAGTCAATTATTCATTAACAGTTTTCACTCCAGCTATTACTCATAAATATATTAATCCCGTATTTGATTTTTATGAAGGGATTTTATTAATTTAATCGAAGAACGTTTTTTCTGTTTATTTTGCCTAAAATGTAAAACAAATCAAATAAACTCGTTTCAAAGTTCTTTCTCTTTTGAGAATTGCCATTTTTCTCAGAGAAGCTTAAATGAAAAAAAAAACAGTAAGTGGAAATAGAAATAAGATTTATTACCCACTCCAATGTCACTGCTAATACAATCCCTTTCTTCGTTTACACAGTGAAATGATGATATTGGACTGATACTTTTATACAGAAATTTTCTTTCTCTGGGCAAACCATAATTGAGGTAAACGTGGCATTCACATGTTTGTATAAAGAGTATAATTTTCTGTAATAAACATAAAAATTAATTTTTCTTTCCGGGCAAAAAAAAGGTCACATTTATTGAATGTACGGCATGATAAACTACAATTTGGCATGTATACAAAATAATTATCGCAAGAGTGAGTTTATTTAAGCATCAAATTTAATGAAGCAGACTCATATCAATTTGCCAGTCTATAAATATTTATTTATTATGACGAGGTCAGAAAAAGAAAAAATTGGGCTCACTCGAACTACCAATCACGTGCGAATCTTTACGATCAAGTGAACTGGAGTCACTAATAAGGAGATATCAGAGTTGAATTTTTTTTTTAATTTTATAAATTCCCTACAGAGAGTCCATTGAATGATTATTAATGCGCCAAAACATTATTTGTCAATGGCGATCCGTTTCCAAAAAAAAAGACTTTTTTCAACAATTTTCTGGATTGAAATGTTTAGTTATTAAATTGTCATACAAAATTATGTGAGTATAACATTTTTAACACTTGCTTTAATATAGAATTCGCTTTTTTCTTGAATTTTTATCTGTTGAATCATTACATAGAAGACGATTTTTGGATCACTATTGATTTGCCAAAACGTTATTTACCAATGGTGACCCGTTTTCGAAAAAATCGACTTTTTTCAAAAAAATTTGCTTGGATTGAAATTTTTATTTATTCAATTTTCATTTAAAATTATGTAAATATAACATTTTAACACTCATTTTGATACAAGATTAGTTTTTTTAATTGTTAACAGTTGAAAATTGAAGAAAAGTGAATTTTCAACAGTTGAATCATTACATAGAAATCGATTATAGGATAATAAGCATTGCAATAAATAATAGAAAAATATTGAAGGAATTAATGCAAAAAGTAGAGAAACTACAAACAAATGATTTATTTTAGACTACTCATAATAGTCCGGCGGATAAGGTAACCAATTATGCATTTTGTGTCAAAAAAGGAGACAATTTTTTTCGTGTATTTGGCATCCCAAGTAATTTTTTTAGGATGGGAGGCAATCGAAATAATTGGCTCATTCATCTTGGCACTATTTTAAACAGTTATAAGAACTTATGTTATACTTACTCAACAAGAGTGGTTAATATGAATCTCTATTCATTTGAATTGTGAATAGTTCAAGTAAATCAATGTCAGGGAACTGAAATAAGGTAAACATTATAAAAGAGTTTCATGATTTATGTGAAAAAACTTTTATCAAATTTTAGTGAAAAAATTGAAAAAAAAAATTAAATGAAGGAGCTGAAAATATTCCTGCAGCTTTTTTCGTTATATTTTTTACGATTAAACCAAAAACTATGCTTCTCATTAAATAGCCTAGAAAAATTTGTGGATTTTTTTGAGAGGAACAATTTTGCAATGCAACATTTTTTCATATCTTGCATAATTTAACCGAAAAATGGAATTCTTTTATTTTTGACATGATTTTTCGCGATTAAACAAGAACTTTGTGGGTTGATTTAGAATCAATCTATTCAGATGATTCCATTTTTCAAAAACAAAAAGGTGATAATCCAAACTAATAACACATTTATAAAAAATTACTAACTTCCTGAAATTTTAAAAATATACGTGAGGAATGTTGATGTTCGTTATTGGCTTTAGGGTCAGGTGAAATTGAATACAAATGAAATTGTTTCAAACGTTTCGGCACACAATGGTTTTTAAAAATATATTTAAGTAAAATAGATATCTTTTGGTCTGAGGAAAATTTGTAGACCTTTTTAATAAGAACAATTTTGTTTCTCAACATTTTTTCTTATCTTGCATAGATTAACTGGAAAATGGATTTTTTTATTTTTAATGACAAGCGGATGCCTCCCAATTTCAAAGCGAATTTTGAGGGTTCATATACGTAAAAAAGAAATAAAATTGCTTGATACGATTTGCACAGTTCACTTTAAAAATCGTCACTATCCACCGGAATATAATCTCATATGTAAGTACTGTAGACAAAAATAGCGATTCTGCACAATAAAACTTTATACAGCAAAAATCTGTGAATTCCCTTGATATCTTTTTAGAATCGCTTGAAATTTCATTAAAACCCACGAAAATCCTTCGGAATCTCTTGAACTTCCTTCATATGTTTGTAAAATATTTTTAAACCCATTGAAATCTTCGAAATCTATTAAAGTCCGGAGAAATGCCTTAAAACAGGTTAACACATTTTGATTCCTCTGAAATCTTTAAAATCTCTCATACAGATAGAAATCTGCAGAGGTCATTTAAAATATAAATTAAATTTATTCACTAAAGTTCTCTAGAAATCCATTAAAAAATTTTTAATACCCTAAAATCTTTGAAATATTTATATACTCTATAAAATCCATCAAGGCTTGAGAAATTCTTTGAAATTCCTTGAAATCTTTAAAAATCCTACAAAATTTTTTGATATCTCTTGAAATTTATTCAATTTCTTGAAACTCTTTTGAATCTTTTAAAATAACTTAAAACTGTTAAAATACTTTGAAATCTTTTGAACTCCTTCATATCATTTGAAATCTGAAATTCTTCGGAATATTTAAAATAACTTAAAATTTTTTTAATACATTGAAATTTTTTTAATTCCTCCATATCCTTTCAAATTGTTGAAATCCGTAGAAAGCCTTTGAAATGAAATTTCATTTGTTCCCTAAAGTTCTCTAGAAATTCACTTAAATGTTTTAAGATCAATTCAAAGCTTTGGAAATCGTAAAATCCATTAAAATATATAGAAATCATTTGAAATCCCTTAAATATAAATTAAATTAAACTCAATCATTAAGATTCTCTAGGAAAAAAAACGTTTACATCTCTAGAAATCTTTGATACCCCTTGAAAACCTTGGAGATTCAATAAAATCCTTTTAATCTTGTGAAATTCTTTGAAATACCTTAGAATCCCATGAATCTTTGGAATCGCCAGAAATCCCTGGAAATTTCATATCATTTCATGTATTCTCCAAAGTTCTCTAGAAATCTATTGAGATCTTTGTAAATACTACAAAATCTTCAAAATCCCTTGAAATTTTTTACATCCTTTGAGATTCCTTTAATTACTTCGTATCTTTTGAGATTGTTAAAATTCGTAGAAATCGTTTAAAATAAAATGTAATTTATTCCCTAAAATTCTCTATAAATTCGTTAAGATTCCTTTTAGTCCCTTCAATATAAATTAAATTATACTTATTCATTGAAGTCATCTGAAAAATACAATTCAAATCTCTAAAAATCTTTAAAATCCTTTGAAATCCTTGGAGATTTAATGCGATCCTTTAAATCTTATGAAATTCCTTAAAATACCTTAGAATCCCATGAAATCTTTGAAATCGATAAGAATCCCTTGAAATTTCATTTCATTTATTTTAGAAAATTCCCTAGAAATCTTTTGAAATCTTTGGAAATACTACAAAATCCACTGAAATTCTTTGAAACATTTGAATCTCTTGAAATTCTTCAAAATCTTTTAAAATAACTCAAAATTGGTAAAATCCTTTGAAATTTCATTAATTCCTTCATATCCCGCAAAATAGTTGAAATCCGTAAAAAATTCTTTGAGATTAAATTTAATTTATTCCCTACAGTTACCTATAAATTCGTTTAAATCGCCTAAAATAATTGAAATCTTTGGAAATATTAAAAAAACCATTCAAATAAGTAGAAATCATTTAAAATCCCTTAAAATTTATTGAAATTCCTAGAAATCCTTGGAGATTTAATAAAATCCTTTACATCTTGTGAAATTTTTTATGAAACCTGATGAAATCGCTTAAAATCCATGGAAATTCTCTGGAATTCCTAAAAATGCATTGTAATCCATTGATGTATTTGAAATCTTGTACGTCTTCTGGAATTCTGTAAAATTCCTTGAAATGTATGGAATGCTGTGAAATCCCTTGAAATAATTTTAAATCCTACGTTAAGTAAATAAACAGACAATTCGTTTGTAGTTTCTCTATTTTCTGCATCAAATCTTTCAATACTTTAACATTATTTATTTCTATACTGCTTTTCTTGTAATGATTTTCCTAGAATCTGGAAAAAATTACAAGACATTCATTATAGGAAAATCATTAGAGGCCTATACTGAATTCCCTATAACATTTTATCGTAAGGGGGGATTAAAGGGATTGTAAAAAATTGTATGGGACTGCACGGAATTTTATAAAGATCGCTCTAGATATTATAGAGGTTGCATGGGAATGCATTGCGAGTGCATGGGATTATAAGGGGTAAAAGATTGCATGGGACTGCACGGAATTTTACAGAGATCGCTCGAGATTTTACAGAGATTGCATGGCATTACATCGATATTGCATGAAATTGTACCGACATTTCATGGGATTACAAGGGATTGTAAAAGATTACATTAGACTGCACGAAATTTTATAGATTGCTCGAGATTTTAATATTTTATAGAGATTGCATGACACTACACCGAGATTGTATCCACATTTCAAATAATTGTAAAAGATTGCACGGGACTGCACGGAATTTCATAGAGATTGCTCGAGATTTTATAGAAATTTCAAGGGAATGCATCGAGATTGCATGGGATTATAAATTATTGTAAAAGCTTTAATGGGACTGCACGGAATTTGACAGAGATCGCTCGAGATTTTATAGAGATTGCATGACATTACATCGAGATTGCATGGGATTACAAGTGATTGTAAAAGAATGCATTAGAATGCACGGAATTTTATAGAGATCACTGGAACTGTTATAGAGATCGCATGACACTACATCGGGATTGTATGGGATTGCATGAACATTGCATGGGATTAGAAGTGATTGTAAAAGATTGCATGGAACTGCATGAAATTTTTTGGATATCGATTGACATTTTATAGAAATTACAAGGGATTGCATCGAGATTGCATGGGAATGCATCGAGACTAAATAGGATAACAAGTAATTTTAAAAGATTGCATGAGGCTCCACGGAATTTTACAGAGATCTCTCGAGATTTTATAAAAATTGCATACCATTACATTGAGATTGTATAGGATTACAAGTGATTGTAAAAGATTGCATGAGATTGCACGGAATTTCATAGAGATCGCTAGAGATTTTATAGAAATTACAAGGGATTTCACTGAAATTGCATGGGATTGCATCGATATTGCATGAGATAACAAATGATTGTAAAAGATTGCATGGGACTTCACGGAAGTTTATAGAGATCACTCAAGATTTTATAGAGATTGCATGGCATTGCATCGAGATTGCATGGAGTCGCATCGAGATCGCATGAGATTTCAAGTAATTGTAAAAGATTGCATTAGACTGCATGGAATTTTATAGAGATCACTCGAGATTTTATAGAGATTGCATGGCATTGCATCGAGATTTTATGGGATTATAAATAATTGTTAAAGATTGCACGGGACTGCACGAAATTTCATAGAGATTGCTCGAGATTTTATAGAAATTACAAGGGATTGCATCGAGATTGTATGGGACTGCATCGAAATTGCATGGGATTACAAGTGATTTTAAAAGATTGCATGGGACTTCACGAAATTTTATAGAGATCGCTTGAGATTATATGGGATTACAAGTAATTTTATAAGATTGCATGGGATTGTACGGAATTTCATAGAGAACGCTCGAGATTTTATAGAAATTACAAGGGATTTTGCTGAGATTGCATGGGATTGCATCGAGATTGCATGTGATTAAAAGTGATTGTAAAAGAATGTACGGGACTGCATGGAATTTTATAGAGATCGCTGAAGATTTCGAAGAGATTGCATGGCATTGCATCGAAATTGCATGGAATTGCATCGAGATTGCATGGGATTACAAGTAATTGTCAAATGATTTCTGGCAAATCAATAGTCATCCAATGGAATTCCTGTAGGGAATTTATGAGAATAAAAAAAAAATCCCAATTCTGATCATCTTGTAAGGAAATCGTGGCCGAAGATCGGCAAAGAATTTCGACTTTGCGTCGACACGAGACGTCGAGAGGCCATTTGCGACAGCCTCGGGACGAATTCGCGTATAATGCAAACCGGTTTGGAAATCCATCCCTTAGGTCTCTCGCGGGCTGCTCTGGAGTGCGACGCAATTATCGGCAATTCGAAGACATCGAGCTGGCGATACATGCCCCAGGGGGTAAAGGCAAGGGGAAGCGTTAATTGAAATGAATCCGTGCGAATGAAAATTCTATGTTCGAAAGAGCAAGCAAATTTTATCCCCAGAGTTTTATGTCTCCATGATGTCTCTAGTTGTCTCCAGACTTCTAGACTCTAGACTACGTACGCTGCCTTCGAAACTACATTCCATCTCCAGGGGCTTAGATCAAGATTTTCTTCAAGAAATCGAGTTCGAACTTGAATTCAATTTCAAAGTTTTTTTAATGGATCAAGAATAGGGTCATATTGATGTACTCAGTACTAAAAAATGGATATTGATTAGAGCAGGGATCACAGAACGTCACCTTTTTGCTCCCTTAAATTTTATAAACCTCCTAAAACACCTGAAACCGAGAATTTTGACCCAATTTTCCCATTTTTGCCCTTTTTTTACAAAGTTCAGATTCATTTTTTAAGAAACACAGGCTTCGAAGTGCTTTATGGAACCAAAAGTGTACCTTTCTGAAGAAAAAAGTATCCTCAAAAATAAAACGATTTAAAAAAGTATCCTTTTTGAATCAGTCAAAAATTAGTTTTTTAAATGAAAAAGTAACGTAAGAAATACTTTAAGCCAAAAAAAGAACGTATTTAAAATGGAAATTTCTTTCTTACTTTTCTGTATGTAAATAACTGAGCCGAAGACTGCATTTAACTAGGAGATGATCAGAGTTGAGATTTTTTCTCAAATCTCATAAACTCCCTACAGAGAGTCTATTAAATGACTATTAATTTGTCAAACGAAGTGTCTCGGCGTCCCGAAATTCGGGACGACTAGCCTCTTTTCACCATTTGGCTAGTCATTCCGAAAATCATATATTTTTGGAATTTTACTCCTTTTGAGTTAGCCGAAGA
>JAUMHM010000031.1:70420062-70440296 GCA_032362435.1 Melikaiella ostensackeni
TTTTTTCTTCTTTACTGTATCATTCTTGGTTAAAAAATCAACTCTTTTGTTGAAAATTCATCTGTTTTGGCTAAGAATTCGACTGTTTTGTTAAAAAATCGTCTTTTCTGGTTGAATTCAACTATTTTTTATTTAGAATTAAAATCTTTTTTGGTTGAAGTATCAACTGTTACGTTTTTCATTGAGAATTCGTCTTTTTTTATTGAAAATTCATCTTTTTGGTTTAAAATTCCACTGCTATGATGAAAGTTGAAATGTTTTTTTAATTAAAATATCAACTATTACATTTTTCATTCATTATTCGCCTTTTTTGGTTAAAAATTCGTCTTTCTGGCTTGAAAATTCAACAATCTGGTTGAATTTCTTTTTTCCTTTCTTGACGAAAAAATCATTCTTGGGTTGAAAATTCAACTATTTTGTTTCTTTTTTTTTTGTTTTGAAAATTCTTTTCTTTTGTTGAAGATTCATTGGTTAAAAATGTAACTTTTTTGTTGAAAAATTTGTTTTTTTTTGTTGAATATTAATTTTTTCATTGTGACTGAAAATTTCGACTATTATATTTTCGGTTGAAAATTGATCGATTTTAGTTGAAAATACAACTATTTGGTTGGAAATTCTTGTATTTTGTTGAAAGTTCCTTTTTTTCGTAGAAAAATAATCTTCTTACTTGAAAATTCATCTTTTTGATTAAATTCAACTATTTGGTTGATGATTCAACTATTTGGTTGAAAATTAATCTATTTTGTTGAAAAGGCAATATTTGTAATAAAAATATTAGGAATTCAAAGCATTTGAAGTTGAATTTGATATAGTACCCACATTAATTTTATTTAAAAATTGTTTTTTTTTTGGCTTCTTCTTGTAAGTGGGGGAAATCTCTTTCAAAGCGTCTTGTTTTCTATTGTCTTGAATTTCTGCTTATGATTCTTGAAAAATGAATCAAAACTATGTAAAAAAGGGGAAAACTGGGTCAAAATACTCGACTTTAGGTGTTTTAGGGGATTTTTCAAATTTATGGATAAAAAAGGGGATTAGGTAAAAAAGAGGATTGACTGTGAATCCCTACATTTATATTATATTTTTTTCATCCGAGGACTTAAAAATTAAACCGAAGTTTAAATTTTGAATATTGATTTTCAAATTGTGATTTCGCAGTACATATCTATTTGTCAAGTTTTTCCAACAAATAGCCCTGGCTGGACGCACAGAACCCTCTTTGCAAGATTTTTTCAAATCGTCCTAAAAAGCTGGACGACTAGCCACGGCCTTGTGATTTTACAATTTCTAACGTTTCAGATAATATAAAATTATTGTAAAGCAATAATGAAATCATTTCGAGTCATGAGATCAAAGGCTTGAGAATTAGGTTCACTATGATAAACTTGCGTCCGATAAAGACAACGATCTGAGAACAGGAAATAGTTGTTTATTATTATGTTAATCTTATAGCGTATTATCAGGCGGCCCGTTTCATAATTTCTTTCTGCAAAATTGATAAAAGAAGAAAAAGATAATTTATGTAATATGTATTCCCTGTGAATAGAAAACGATAATGATTCCCATAAATATTCAAGCTCGTTAGATTTAATTGACGAGATATTTAAATCGAAAACGTTTTGAATTTAAGAAATTATTTTCCGTGACGTATACTCTCATGTACTGTTAATCTTTTACTTTGTATTTAGGCACGCTACGCGTTGCACAGTTGCACAACCTCGACTAATGTCATTATAATTTGCAAACTCACAATCTCCTTAGATTCATTTATCAAATAATAAAATAGAAAAAGTTAGCCCTTAATAAATTCTAATTCTAAATGTTAGAATATAACCGAATGAATGTCCCGTTTTTGCCCATCGGAAATCGAAAACTATTGCCCAAGGAGTCAGAATAAAAATTACAAACAAAATTTTGGACTTTCGGAAAACAACAGAGTTCGAAGAAAACTCACCGTGAAACTCCGCCACCAAACCTAAACGTTGAATTTTCGAATAGAACCGATCAAATTGCCCGTTTTTAACCATCGCCAATCAAAGGTAATGCCCCAAGGAGTCAGAATAAAAATTACAAACAAAACTTTTGACTTCCGGAAGACAACCAAATTTGGATAAAACTGACCGTGAAACTCCACTACTGAACCTAGACGTTAAATTTTCGAATAGAACCGAAAAAATATCCCACTTTTTTACTTTTAGCAATCGAAAGCTATTGCCTCAAAACCACAAAATCAGACTACCTTTTTTAGAAGATGTGAAGAGATATACTTAAAAGTTTAGTAAAACAGCACAATATTTTTTGTATACCTTTGAACAAGTGATAAATAATGTAATCAATTGGATATAAGGAGAATGAAAATTGGAACTGGGATGAAAAAACTGCGAAATAAAAGTAAGCTTGAAGTTGCAAACCTTTTTCCAAACAAATTTTGCCATATTTGGTGCCGATTTTTATCATTTTCACTTAAAATAAAACTAAATTAGTACGTTTCTACTCAACATTGTAAGTATTCACCAGCTCGAGAGAAACTGACGACTAAACTGATTATGTCTCGTGTGTCCTGTGTCGTTGTATGACGTAGGGTTGCGATTTTAAAAATATAGTCCAGGCGACAAGAAGTCGGTTAGCAATATCAACAAATCGTGAATTTTTTTAGCAAAAGAGGCGTCATATATTTTCAAATGTCACCCAATTATTTTGACAAAAAAATATTTTTACGACCCACAAGAGAATTTCGAAACGCAATTCGGAATCTTAACAAGTTCCTTTGTAGAGACAAAAATATTTTTATGCGCAATTGTTATCCGAAAATACTTCCTTCTTTTTAGAAATATTCTAGCATAATATTCTAGAGCGTATTAAACAACTTTCTTTATGCTTCACTTAAAAACTGACATGTTCAGAAAAATATTTTTAGAATAGGAACATGGAAGATCCATAATTGATATGCAGAGCTAATGTAGGTAGTTGCTATTATTATCTATTATCCAATGTCGTCTGATCAATTTACCTTCGTTTCAATATTGAGCTGCTTTTCCAACGAGAGAAGTCTAAGGTCTGTAAACAGACCTTCTTGACTCGGCGACGAGGGACCAGTTGGAGACATTGGAGTATCTGTAACAAAAAATTAAAAACAAAATTAAGCAACAAATTAGTTCGCAAATTCACAGGGCTGTCACAGCCTAATTTACTTGAAAAAGTGAATTGTGCAAACCGAAAAAAAGACCAAAAGTGGCTAATTTCTAAACGAGAAAATGGCTAAAATTGACTATATATTAGTAATGTGACTAATGTTCGTTTGAATTAAAAAGAATGTAAAAGGATCCGCTGAAATTCATCAGAATTCCAGGTGAATTTTAACGAATTCAGGATAAATTCGTAAGAATTCACAGTGAATTCAAAACAATTCAAGTTAAATTTAAAAAAGTATTCATGGTAAATTAAAAAAAATTTTAATGAAGTGAAAAAATGTTAAGGATCTTAACTAATCCATTAATTTCTGTAAAACTGGAATGAATTTAGAAGAATTCAAAGAATTCCAGAGACTGATGAAATTCATAAGAATTTGAACAAAATTTTCAGAATGAAATAATTTCCATTGAAATGAGTAAAATGAGAGTAAACAGAATTCAAGGCGAATTCAACACAATTTAAGTGTTTTTTTAATAAACTTAAAAAATAATAAAGAAACCAATGAATGAAATAAAAATTGAGTGAATGTAGAGGAATTTCAAGCAAATGAGAAAAATGCGATGAAATTCATAAACATTCAAGTGACTTGAAAACAATTAAAATTATTTTTTTAAATTCATTGAACTCATTAAATTTGTAGTGAATTTAAAAAAATGCAAGGGAATTCAAAAGAATTTGATGAAATACCTATGAATTCAAGGTGAAGTTTTAAAAAAATCAAGTGAACTGAAAACAATTTTTAAAAATCTGCCCACTGCACGGGCACATTCTCATTGCGCGATTTGCGTGCGGCTCGCTTCGCTCGCAAGTTCGAGCGCGCCAACGGCGCGCGTCCGTCGGGCCCTCGCGCTCAATAATGCATTTACCTTGCGCTATGCTATGTAATGCATACACAGAAGCTTACTTGCAAATATTACAAAACTGTCGAAACCTTTACTTTGAAAGAGATTGTTAAATTTGTTTTATTTTAGATTAAAACAGAAATTAATTTACTTAAGGCTTTAGCGGCCTTAAGGGGGGAGGGGGTAAGGTTTTTAAACTTTTTTTTGACATTTTTTTCTTATTTTTTCATATGAACGTACAACATCTCAAGAATATTGTGTCGAAATTTGAGACCGGTCGGAGCAAAACTAACAGAGATATGGAGTTTTAGGAGTCCGTTGCTCCCCCTCGGTTTTGTATACCTGTCTGACAGCTACGGTGCGTGGTTACGTAGATGACGTAGACAAGAGCAAAAAGATGCTCTAGCCATTGCAGATAAAAGATGTTCACTCTACGGGCCTAGCATCGGTGACTTTGTGTAAGTACACTCAAACCCTGATATAATCCCAGTTTCGGGAGTTGCTTCGCCCTAGCCTTGGGCTTAAACCGGATCCCTCGAAACGTAAACAGTCAGGGACGTGTGAACCATTTCCTAATATTATGTCATCTCCGAACGTGAGATCGAACCTCAGTACACGCGCACTGCGCCTTTATCTATAGTATACGCTGCTGGCATTTCACGCTTGGTTGAACACCGTCTCTCGCCCCGACCGCTGAGAAACTGCGGGGGCCAGCAGTCGGCCAGCAGTTCTAGAAAGGCGTAAACCGGATGGGCTTCTATGGGGGTTCCAGTGTAGATTTCATTTCGATCTTTAAGAAATTTGAAAAGAGGGACATTAGGGGAAGATTTGTTCCAATCTACAGGGTTGCCTATGAACACTATTAAGATTTTTTTAAATTGAGATATGAGTGATTAATCCAATTTACGAAAAGTTATTTATTTTCATTTAAATAGATTATACAAATTTAAGTAAGTTAGCAATTTTTAGAAATGTGCTATTGTATTGGATTTTTTCTTTTTCTTTCTTTTCTTTTCAGAAGAATGGAATAATCTGAATAGTTTTTCTGCATAAATCAACATTCTGTTATTATGTACCATTGAGTACTTCATATATTTTTCTTTAATCTTATGATTTTTAAGGACGTTTTTGGTTTTAAAATGTATATAATATATTCTTCAGTCTACTATACATTTGTTTTTTAAATATACTGCTAATATAATTAAAATGTCATCCTGGTATGTATTTTGCTATCTTAATATTGTGTCTTTGGATGAGTTTCTGAATCTTCATATTTGGGACTAAAAATTTCTGTATAGTTTCCTGAAATCTATCGAAATTCTTCAAGCATATGGTTTTTACGAGGTTTTGGGCTGGTCGCTAAAAAGCGACTAGTTTGTCTCTCCCACAAGTATTTTGAAATGACCTTCCTGAATATAAGATTTTCTGTAAGGTCCTTTGTAGATAATGTCAGTTTATGGCCAGCTTTTAATCGCTACACTTCGTATTTTTGAAGTTTCCCCCGTTCAGAATTGAAAAGAATTTTCACAGTGAAGAATATTTTTTTCGTAAATTAAAATTTATATCGAAAATGTGGATGACTGTCTCTATGTTTAAAAATAAAAATAAAATTAACAAATTTTTTATTTTTAATAAATAATTAAATTGTTCCTTCAATTAGTGTTGTGGTGCATTGTTCACAAAAGATTGGATTAGAATTTTTAGATTTGCTACGCAGGAGGTTGAACAAATTATTTTATCTATTCTGTTTTTGATGTTTTTGGCATTATGGTTTTCAGTGAAATTGATAAAAATTGAGGGTAATGTGATTTTATGATGGATGTTATTGGGAGACTGAAGAAAAGTATTAAAGAATTTATTCAATTAATGAGAACTGAGATTGGATGCATTACAAAGGGTTTTATTGATAAAATGCAAGAATCATGGGGTTTTCAAATAAAATGTTTCATATGAACAAGAAAATATATTTTGACTTTAACAAAAAAAGAAAACAAAGAAACCTTTCGTGAGAATGCCAGCAAATATAAGAAATCTATCTTCAATTTGGTTAAAAAGGTTGCCATGCACAGATACACAGAAGTTTCTGGGGTTTTCTATTTTAGAACAACCAAATTTTCATAAGAAAGTGAATTTCATTTCGATCTTTAAAGATTTTTGATTTTAATAAGGAAATGGAAAGAATGACCAAACAACATTTGATAAAAAAATTATTTTTATTTTCAGGTAATATTTGAATTTAATTAATATATGTTTAATTATTTATAACTGTAGTTTTCCAAAAAAAAAAAGCTTGATGAGGAAGTCTAAATTAGCTTCGAAACATGTTGGTCCCCAGTAGTACAAAAAAGACGGAGAAAAGAAAGAGTGAGAGGTTGGTTTTGGTTGACTCTTTCTTTTTTTTCCTCTTTTTTCTTTTTGTTGTACATTTATTGTACATTTGTCCCTAATGAGCCGGAAAAGCGCGTCATCTGGTAGTCTGTTTTTGATTTTTCTAACTTCTTGGGTATTCTTTTTTAGAAGAAAAAAAAATTTCATGAGATTTGTTCCAATCTGCAGCGTTGCCTACGAATACTGTTAAGATGTCTTTCAACTGAGGTATTAATGATTAACTCAATTTACGAAAAGTCATCTATTTTCATTTAAATAAAGAACACAAATTTGAGTGAGTTAGCAATTTTTAGGAATGTGTTATTGATTTGGATTATTACCTTTTTCTTTTTTGAAAAATGGAATAATCTGAATAGATTGGTTGTAAATCAGCCCACCAAAATTTTGTTTGAATCAATGAATTATTTTGTTGAATCAACCAAAACTTGTGAAAATTTTATGAGAATAAGTGATTATTCACTGAAATTTCAGTATTTATTTACTGATTCCTCAGTAGAAAAAGTGACTAAAGTTTCACGAAGCGTCACTGAAATTTCAGTAACATTTTCTACTAAAAAACCAGATGCCGGGAGATGAACTGCAGAGCTTGGCTGCAGTGACCATCTTAATCCGATCCAATTGTCTGTGATGTCAATGATCCCTAATGGTGCACGTAATTGTTAGCAAGGCAAATCAGTTTTCAATTTTTTTTTGCCGTCGCATTATATCGTATTACATGAGTGGTTCGGCACGATGCGATGTTGCAGTAATCGTTTCTCGACGAGAACTCGTCAAGAATCGACTTAAGAGTCGAAGCCAATTTCTTCTCATCTTATAAAGGGAGGCCGTTCTTAATATCGTTCATTGTTCGTACTGAATTTACAATTTGGAAAAATTACAAACTTATTGTAAATAAAGACATGAGAATGACAACTGGATGAGGACCAATTTTTGAAAATTCTATTTTTAACGATTTCAAATAATTTTGGGCACTATTTAATGATACATGGGGAACACATGCTTCCATAATTTTATAAATGTTTATATTTGAAAACCTATCGCAAAAAAGTTTTTTGTTCCTTCTGTAAAATTTCATTTTTGGTCCTTATCCAGTCACCATTCTCATGCCTTTAAATACACTATTTTTTATGTTGTGCGCATATGTTGCTTTTCTTATTACTTTTCATAAAGTACTTTATATATTAGGATTAGTAAAAAAAAATTGAAAATCAAAAACAGCCGAGCACTGAAAAGTTTTATTTTTGGTTCTTTAAACCCTTTGTAAAATTTGAAATAGATCGATCAATATCTTGATGTTCCGCTGGGCTAAAATGAGTTTTAGAAATTTGTAATTCCCAGAGTTTTTCAAAAATTGCTAATATTAATTTTTTTCGTAACCAACATAATATGCTCGATTTACGAAAATCTTGTAAGACTTCAATTTTTTTGTAGGACAAAATCTTATTTTTATAAACCTCAAAAACTAAAATAATTTTTCAAAGATTTGAAAACTATCCTAAAATTGAGCCTGTAGAAACTTTCTTGCGCTCAAAATTTACCTAAAATTTAAGTAGCCGAATTCTTCTTCTTTTTTGTAGGGCAATTTTGAGTACGACAAAGTTAATAAATAATGAAAAAATTTCAGAATAGATTCAGGAATCGGATCAACTAGGAGGCTTAAAAAAGTCGCATTAGTCGCATACAATTACAAAAAAAATGTCACATGAAGTTTCGAAAAAAGTCCACAAAAAATCGCATCAAATTTTTAAAGATAATGAATAAAAGCAATGTCAGACACTGAATGACTGAAATAATAAATTTATTTGTTTAGGAATATGGAGTACATAATGCTTATTGATTTTCAAATATTATTTGCATAATCGAAATAAACTTTAAAGTAAAAACAATGTTTTAACAACAATCATTCAGCTTGAAGGATTCCAAATCTGGGCCTGAAATATTTCTTTCTGAACTGTTAAACTTGTCAACTGGAATTATTTTCGAATGCGAGAAGATTATAATTTACATTAATTTTGAACTTCAGGAACATCAATGTTGAACACTTTAAACTTAAAATTACGCAACAATTAAGGCTTTAGATTTGAGACTGTATAATTTAAATATAAAATTATTCACCTTTTAATCATTATATTTGATATTAATCGATTTTGAACATTTTCGGCTTAAAAATGTCCAACTATTAAGGCTTGTAATTTCAAAAAAAAAAACTTTGAATACGGATTCACGCGATTAGAAACTGTTTAATTTCAAACGCTATTAATTTTAAATTGTCTAACTAAAAATATTCAATGAGAAATTATTCAATTTTTAATATTCTCAATTAAAATGATACAATTTTTTCTAATTTTGAATTTCAAAAAAAGAAAAAAATCGATTAGTCCTATTTTGCTTCAAAAAGTCGAAAAAAGTGGCATTTTTTTTAAAACAGTCGAAAAAAAACGCAAAAGTCGCACGATCCGTGCCCTGTGAATCGCAAAGCTTTTGAAAATTATTTTAGTTTTTTGAGGTTTATAAAAATGAGATTTTGTCCTAGAAAAACTGTTAATATTGAAATCTTCCAAGATTTTTGAAAATTCGGCACATTATGTAGATTAAGAAAAAAACTAATATTAGCAATTTTCGCAGAGCTCTGAGAATTACAAAGTCCTTAATCTTCATCTAGTTCAGGGTCTGGCCATTTGAGATGCTAAAATCATCTTTTTTCACGTAAATTTCGAATGTGATAAGGTTTCTACATGCTCAAAAAATTTTAACATAGTTTACAAAGCTTTTAAAAATCATTTGAATTTGTTGAGGTTTATGAAAATGAGATTTTTTCCTAGAAATACTGAAAATATTGGAATCTTACGAGATCTTTGGAAATTGGGCATATTATGTGGATTATGTCAATTTTCAAAAAAGTTTTTAGAGATTTCAAACGGCTCTTAAAGTTTTCACAGTTTTTTAGTTAGCGTTCTCCAGGAGCCTAGGCCATAACTTATGTTTAATGGTCCCTTGTTTTAAAAAAAAACAATGTTAAAATTTATAGGAGTGGGGAAATAATTTTTTCAGGTAGTTGTGGCTTTTCTATTGGTAGAAATGCATCAGAAACAAATTTGCTGAGTCTTGAAAATCATAAATGTAAGCACAGTAAATGTTACAAGAACTCAGTTTTGTGTTTTTTTTCAAATTATCTTTTTCTAGCTGACCCTGAAAGATATATTTTTTGATTCTATAGACTTGCCAATTTTTTTCTAGCGTATTTTTCCCAGTACTAAGCCCCCGAATGTAGAGAAGTGGTTTGAAAGCCATTTGGAAGAAGGTATGTAATATGAACAAATACAAAACTTAGTTTTTCGAGCATTTACTAGGTTAAAATTTATGATTTCCGAGACTTATAGCATTTTCTTTCTGATGCATTTTCACCAGTAGAAAGGCCTCTAACACCTGAACAATTCTTTCATCATTCCTGTAGATTTTTAAATTATTTTTTGAAAACAGAGGTCCATTAAACGTAGGTTATAGCGTAGAGAACGTTTATTGAAAGGCTGTACAAATTTGCAGAGAAGTTTAAGACCTGCAAAAACATAAAAGTTGAAGGCGTTCATCAACCCACGCCAAATTAATGATACATTTTCAGGGTCCTTTTACACTACTTTTGCACATAGTTTCAATTTCGATTACCATAATTTTTCTTATTTTTTAAAATTAATTTTCACCTCAATTCTTCTAAGATTTTGAAAAATTTTCCAAAGTCAAGCCAATTGCTTAAGCTGAAGACTGTGTGCTTAACCTTAAGTTACTCTTGACGGAAATTCCTGTAAGAAATAAATCTCTACAACTTTTTTCAGGTAAAAGTTCGTATGAAAACAGTTTATATAGAACAAATGATCGGAAAGTTGCAACCCCGAAGTAAATAAGAATTCCCTATTTCTATTGAAATTGCCCTATTCCGCCTCCAAAATGTTGACCCACCAACTTCCTGTTTATCTCCCTCAAAAAGTACAAAATCGCGTGTCAAGAAAATCGTCACGCTCATCTTTTTTCTTTCAGCTGCGCTTCTGGTCCCTTGGATTATTTAGTTTTAGAATGTGGAGCGCAGGTACGTACCTGCGTCAAAATAAGAGCGGACACAGTGTAATAAAGCTGACGAGAGGGGGAGTGGAGGTACACAATATAATATAAAGCCTATGAGAAAAGGGAAGGAAAGGAAAAAGAAAAGCGAAATAAAGAAAAAGGACAGAATTCAACGGGCGCAGATAGAAACCTAAAAGAGAGCTAGATAAAAAGAAGAACCGCGAAAGTAGAAAAAGGGGATGGGGAGATTAAGGGAGAGGGTACAAGAGTGAGATAGAAAAACTTAGAGAAATCGAAGACAACTAAGGGTTCTCGGATCAATCGATAGGGAAATATCGACATTGGGGTGAATTAGAGAAGACTGCGAAGGGACTGCATAAGGGGTGGCATTAGGTGAACAGGGGCGGCTAGAATGGGGTGATTTCAAGGGAGCTCCTTTGTTCGTCCTCAACTTCCTTAGATCACATGGAGAGGATGTTTCGTTTCATTTTAAGAAGATGCCCAAGCGATCGCAAAACAATCTCTTCCTTAAGTCACCCTTATCAAGACTCGCGTGAAACTTAATTAAAGCAAGCCAATTCTGCATCTTGCTACAAGAAGAGGTTTAATTTCCTGACTCTTTAACAATTGGAAGAGGAATGAAATTTTCATTTCTGACGATCTCATGTGTGACGGGGGATTTCAGATACGTAAAACCCGAAAATGGTATGCATGGAGTAAAAATCTAATCTAAAAAAAATCTATAAACATTTCTCACAACTATGTCCCACAAATCTTTCAAACTTTTTCCAAGTTATGACCCGCAGTTAGCCTAGGACATCGACTTTATACGGACCGTGCGAACCGAATGTAGTATTTTATTTTCGGATAGAATGGATTTAGAATTCACAGTGAGCGTATAGATTATTCAGGGCTGGAGTGCTTCGAGATCGTTCTCTCGACTCTGTACGCGGATACTTTTAAGCAAATTTAGTTCACTTTCTGCACGACATTGGAAAAGAAAAGCATCCTTCGAAGAATATATAGAGCACCACTTGTCTCGCGGATAAGAAGAGCATTCCTCTGTCTCCGGGGTAGAGCAAGGGTTGTTCCATCAAGGGGAGAAAACAAAAAGCGACGCAGTAAGGTCTCGGTCAATTAGTCAAAAAAGCAGTCCAATGATGCGTCAAAGGAAGGAGCGAAAGGGTCCAAGAATAAAAGGCATTTGTTTAGGGAAAATGAAAAGACGTTGATCCAGAGTCAAGAGTTCATTTTTCATGATTCACTGTCTTTTGATGTCACTCATTAATAACTAGGGAGCTTGTTCTATAATTTAACAAAAATGTAAAATAAATAATAAACTTGATGTGTAAAGGAAGTGTTGATAGATACGAAACGTAGAAGTACCAGAAGGATGTTGATGTCAGTTATTTCTGCTTTGGACGTGACACATCACACACATCAGCAGGGCGGCAGTATAATGTGGAAGTACACGATTCTGGGCACTATTTTTACATTTTTACACGAATCCCGCAAACCTCATCGAGTACGGTTCAAGTCATGTCGTCACGTATCAGAGATAGGTAGGTACTATAGTAGGTGGGTGACTACAAAGGAGCGAAATCGATTTGCAATTTAAATCCATCCCTACGTGCCTGCGGGTCATTCAGCGCGATGCGATGGCGATGGCCATGCCGATGATTTTACTGAACTTGGAGAACAGTTCGATAACCACAGCCATCGAGCAAAGAAGATCCGCAGCATCTTGCATTTCCTTGCGGCCATGACGTTTATGCGCTCAACCTGCCATCCTGATTGTTTCACCACTTATACAGATCCAACTCTCTGATCCAAGGTTAATCGCTTTTTTTCTAACTGTTCCCTTCTTAGAGCCAATTCAAATCTTCAAACTCCATTCACACACTACAGTACACAATAGGGTGTCCTAATAAACCGAAGGTTTTTCTATCACGGACCCCTTGAACTTGTTCCATTTGATGAAAAAAATTCTTTTTTTTCTTTGCTTCACGAAAAGTTTAAACCGCGTTTCCGCGACCGTCAGCAGCTCCAAAATGATTGAAACCATAATTTAACGTTAATTTCCGTAAAAATAATAAGTTTTTAGCAGAAAATACAACTGATGGTACCAGACACTGATGAAAAAAAAACTTCACCCAATCAGACCAAAAATTAATTTACCCCTAATACCAAACTGATAGGCATGGAATTTCGTAGAGTATTGCTTTACGAGATTGGTGAGTATGGCTTTTTATATCCAATAAATTTATGTCGCTGTTTCTCATTGTCGAATTTAATAATTGACATGAACGTCGTTGTCGTGCTACTTGGATGATAATTTCCCGTAGTCCAAATTTTCAAGTAGATTCTAGACGTTCTAATTGCTGGATAAGATAATTTAATCATCGTAGACCAAACTTTCGGCCAGATTCAGATGTTGTTAAAGTTCGAAATGAATGCTTAATCGCTGTAATCACTATTTGTCATTGTCGAATTTAATAATTGGCATGAACGTTGTTCTCGTTCTACTTGGATAATAATTTTCCGTAGTCCGAATTTGAAAGTAGACTTCGTATGTTCTTATGATTGGAGATGAATGTTTAATCACCGTAGTCCGAATTTTCAGGTAGATTCAGACGTTTTTATCGTTCGCAGTGAATGCTTAATCGCAGTAGTCACTGTATCTCACTGTCAAATTTAATAATTGGCATGAACGTTGTTGTCGTTCTACTTGGATGATAATTTTCCGTAGTCCGAATTTAAAAGCAGACATTATATGTTGTTGTGATTGGGGATGAATATCTAATCACCGTATTCCGAATTTTCAGGTAGATTCAGACGTTTTTATCGTTCGAGATGAATGCTTAATGACAGTAGTCACTGTACCTCATTGTCGACTTTGATTATTGGAATTAACGCCTTTGTCGTGCTACTTGGATGATAATTTCCAGTAGTCTGAAGATGCAAGTAGATTTTATATATTTTTGTGGTTGGTCATAAATCTTTAATCACCGTAGTCCGAATTTTCAGGTAGATTCAGACGTTGTTATTGTTCGACATGAATGCTTAATCGAAGTAGTCACTGTTTCTCATTGTCGACTTTAATAATTGGCATGAACGTTTTTGCCATTCGACTTAAATGATAATTTCCCGTAGTCCGAATTTGCAAGTAGATTTAATATGTTATTATGGCTGGGGGTGAATGTTTAATCACCGTGGTCCGAATTTTCAGGTAGATTCAGACGTTCTTATCATTTTACTTGAAAAAAAGCCAATAAAATTTGATGGTTCATCAGTTGGGAGTGATTATGTAGATCAGTGTGGTATAGATTACCTTCATATCCCTATCAGTATTTTACATTCTTGCAATTAAGTTATCAACAGGAACAGATGGTATCAAAAACTTCTAGTCGAAGAAGTTTACTTCTATACGCCAACATCTGGCCCGAATCTTTACCTCATATTTACGGTCGGAGACAACCATTCCGCAGTGGCTGGTGTTAGGACGCACTGTACTCCTACCGAAGAAAGGCGACTTGTCCGACCCAAGAAACTACAGGCTAATAACTTGTCTGAACACGCCGTACAAGGTTTTTACAGCTATCCTGAACGACAGAATTGTTCGGACAATTGGACCTGTGTAGAGAGAGATTTACGAACAACATGGATCGGAAAGAAGCATAGCAGGCTGTCGGGAGAACCTGCCAATCGACATAAGCATCTGCAAAGACGCTTTGGTCTACAATCGCAATCAGTCAATGGTCTCGATTAATTACCAGGAAGCTTTCGGTTTAACCTCCCGCAGATCTCATTTCTCATCTCATCTTGAAAACATCGTGTGAGAACTAACGGCGTCACCTTCCAAAGGGACGTCTTTTAGGGGCGACACCATGAACTCTCTCCTCTTTTGCATCACACTTCTGCCACTATCTCTCGCACTACTCAATTGTCATGGGTACCTCTGCGGCGAGACTATAATAGTGGCGAGCATAAGGTCACTCATACACTTTATATGGATGACTTGAAGATGTATGCTTCTGGAATACAGCATCTGGCAATTGGTATGGACTTTGGATTGGATAAGTGTGCCAAGATTCATTTGAAGCGAGGACGACTTGCTAGCCTTCGCGACGATCCTGAGCTTGTGGACAGGAGTGCTATCAGACACCTTGGCGCTGGAGAGACCTACCTATACTTAAACGTGCCAGAGAGCCGCATTCAGGACATCACATGAGAGAAGGTGTCTCTCCGAAGCAGATACAAGCGTCTCCTTCGACAGATTTGGTCTTCCAATCTGTCGGCGTTGAACAAGACATCTACAACTAATATGCTTGCCATCCCGGTTCTACTCTATTCATTTGGGGTGGTACCATGGACGATGCACGAGTTCACGGCTCTCTATATCGCCACACATAAGATCATGCATATGCGTAAGAGCTTGCATATCAACTCGTCCGTTCCGCGCTTATACATCCCACGCCATAAAGGCGGGCGCGGACTTCTAAATATCCAGTGTCTGTATGACCGAATTATCTTGGGTACAGCTCACATCGTGGCAAATGGAAGAGATCATCTCCTGAAAACAGTCAGGAACTACGAGATGATTTGCAAAAGAGCGTTCCTTTACAAAAGCCGCGGAGCAGGCAGCCGGATTCCTTGGTCTGGATCTCAACATCAGAAATGAGAATTGTGCATTACTCCATCTAGTTTCTTCACTTCTAAAACCCGAGTGAAGAAAGCAGAGGTCAACAACTTTCTCGAACAGCTCCACGACAAGAAAATTCACGGAAACTTTCACAGAAATGTAAGAGATCAATACTTGTCGATGGATCTAATGTTCGCTTTCCTTACATCATCCCGATTCAATTCAGGCACAAAGGGTTTTATTTTCGCCTGTCAGGACGGTGTCATTTTCACCTCGGTATACCGTAGCCGTATCTTACGTCAGCGATAGGTGCAGAGCGTGTCACGCACATTCTGAGCACCTACAGCACATACTATCCGAGTGTCAAACTCACGCAGGAGTGACGTGTCTCCACGGACATAATGCGGCCCTAAGAGTGCTTTATTACTATCTTTGTGGCTCTTATGGAAGTAACCACGACCGCTCTGCCGAACGCTCATAAAGAAATAGAGACAATTGTTGAGAACGAGAAGTGCCGAATTTACTGGAACTGCAAGTTCAATCCAAAAGTCCCTATTGAACACTCGAGGCCTGACATCGTACTCCTTGTCAAAGAGAAACGAATTATTTTCGTCATCGAATTTTCTGCTCCGGTCGACAACAACATCACAGTCAAGGAGAAGAAAAAGGCGGAGAGGTATCGAGACCTTATAAGGGAGGTGCAGCGAATGTTCCGAGAATATAATAATTATAAATGATTGACCTTGTCTTCGGTGCTCTTGGAGGTGCGACGCCATCACTGGTTCATAACCTCAAATCCATACCTGCATGCGAGAAACATGCCAAGGCACTTGCGAGGTGGATGCAGAGAGCTGTTATTCTTGAGTCGCTGCCTGTCCTTAAGACACACAAGGGTTTAACCGGCCCTTCATGGTGATTCCATCGTACCATTTGGTCACCCATCTTACGGTCGTGAGGCGTGGCTTTAGGTGTAATTTACCGTGGTTCTACTGATTTTTCTGAATGGCAGTCGCTCCCAAATTCCAGGGGGACCCTGCTGTGGTTGTTCGACCAATTTATTATAATTATATATGTTACTACAAATGTCATGGAGACGTGACACAAGCTTATTCCGGCTATATTTGTGATCATTTATTTTAATGCTTCCATTAAAAAATTGTAATAATTTTTTTTCATCTGAATGTTGAAGAATGTAATTATATTTCTTTTTACTTGGTTACGAACTCAGAAAACCTGACAATGATTAGGGGAGGTTGACACGAGAATCTTCGTGGCATTTAACGACGATTTCGATCGTTTATGACTTTAATAATTTAGGCGAGTCTACGCTCGTGACGCTCGACACGTTTTGGGTCGTAAAGCGCGCGGCTAAATCCGTATTTATGGGGAAGAAGTGGCCGGCCAACTCCCTCTTGCTTTTTTTCTCTGAAGCCCTTTTTACTTTTCCTCTCTTTCAGGATCTGGTAAAGCCTCGACACCTTTTTCCATGTAAACTACGATTAGATCGACGCATCAGAAAAGAGTAGAAAAAAAGTACACACGTAGAAAAAAATCTCTTAATGTTACAGAGATCCTACTTCAAAATAGTTGCAGCATAGCATATAGTGTAGAGCTTAGAAAATTTTCTGTAAATTTTACAGAATTTCTAGGTATCTTACAGATCTACGGACATTTTCTGTAAACCATATAAAAAATTCTACAAATCTCACAAGATGTTCTGTAACCATTACAGAAAAATCCATTCTTCAGTTTCGAAGAAAATATATTTGGTTGATTTAGACGGGTGGTTAATATTTTTTATGTTTTTTCTGTTTCTATTTGACAGGGCCAGTGATTGCACTTTATTTCTAGAATATGGTACACTTACCGAGAACGAAGACAGCAGAACTCATCTACGCTCTTTCAAGTCCCTTATGTTCTGTAAAAACACAAACAAAACCTGTTAGTGCACATAGAAGAAGATACTGGCTTGTTCTTAGAGTAATTCTCTATCTATAGTTTCAGTTTATCAAGATTCATATCAATAAATGCATCCTATCATTTTTATCGTTATATATTGGGGTGGTCCAAAACGCGGGTTGTTGGAAATTAAATGCTCATTTTATTTGAATAATTACTGTTAATGAATATGTTTACTCCGAGAGGCATAAAACGTACTCTTTTTCCTCAGACACATCACTTTTTGGCAGATTGTAAAAAAAAGAGCATTTTATTTTCAAAAACACTGAAAGAACACTTTGTAGGAGTGTCATTCTAGGAAAAAAACAAAGCCTTTTTTAAAACACCCTATTACTTATATACTAAAACATGAGTAAATTCCCGTCACTAAATTGACCTCTTCACACTTAAGGATGAGGAAAAATGTGTGCAGAGCACAAAAAGATACAGGTAATAATAAAAACTAGAGAAATATTTCATCGATTGGAAGAACTTGATTTCGGACCTCTCGGTGCAATTAGGCGACATTAATTAGCTGTTAGCATAACAATGCCTGGGCATCGTTGGAGCGGAGACCTACTACCTCGGTGGGTCTGGGCCTTCATAAATTTGCACGTCTTTGGCCGCGGAAATCATTTTTTACAACAGTTAAAAACGACCCTGAGGTGTGTGTGTGTATGTGTGTGTGTGTCAGAGAGACAGCCGCAGACCTACAGCATCGCCATATTATGGGTCCCCATGGTGTTGCTCATAATAACCATCGATATTCCTGCACCTTTCTCATTATCACTATCATACGCTTTTCTTTCTCTGAGGAAAAAAAGGATGAAGTTCGATCTCGCTAACTCGTTCCGAGCTTCCTATTCTTCGGGTTTACAATCTTGAATTTTAACTCTGTGTGTTGCTTACATATTGCTTAGATTGTGTACTTAACGCGATGAAATCATTTTCAATTGATAATATATGAAATTTTTTGGGACCAATTTTAAATCTTTGAAATTGCTATAGATTCTACATGAAAATCGACACATTATTTATGGAAGTACACTAAATTATCTGTAAAACTAAAAAAAACTTTGTTCTAACTCTAATATTACCACAATTAAAGCCTTTCAAAGTTGACACATTTTTGTTGTACACTATTCGATACTATTTGGTCTCCCCGAGATAGAAGCTTGTCATTTGGACACGTCAGTTTGGCCAACTAAAACTATCTAGAACAAGCTCCTTCTTTTATCTTTTTCATGAAATTTGATACATCTCTGCTTTTATGTCAACTATTTTACACTTAAAATGCACAGGAAGCGATTTACTTACAAGAAACTTAGTGTCGAATAGAGTTATACAATAAACATGTGTCAAATTTGAAAGACTCTAATTGCGGTAATATTAGAGTCAGAAAAAAGTTTTTTTTTATTATTGCACATAATTTAGTATACTTTCATTCGTGATCAGCCGTTTTTCATGTAGAATCCACAGAGAAAATGATATTCTACAAAAACTAAAATTAAAAAAAAAATCCCCAAAAAATCATTTTTGTAGACCATGGCTTCTAAACTAAGGATATTTTTTTCAGTTTTTTATGAATTTTATCTACTTTTTCTTCTTCAATTTGGACTGAAATTGTAAAATGTACCCGTAACGAACAATTTTCCAAAAACTGATTTTCTTTTACAATTTTTTAACATTTTAGATAGGAAGGTGAAAGATTAAATATTTATTTTCACATGTAGAAAAAAAGGAACAATCTTTTTATAAGAAATATTATATTTTCAAATAATGTTAAATGATTTTATAATTATTTTTGCCATTAGAGAATTTAATTTTTCAAACTAGATATACTTACATGGTTGGAAATCTATTCACGGCGCTCTAAAAGAGTCCGTCAAAAAGTAAAATTTGTTAAATAAACCGATTTTATATGTTTAAAATCGGTTTCTTAACCAAGAATACTTTCTCTTTTAAAAAATTTCATCATTAATAATTAAATTGGGATACTTATGAGTATAATTAAATATTTCTTTCTCCCGATCAAAAGAGGATACCCGTGAATTCATCCTGAAAGTATTGTCCTGAAAGTCAATTTGAAAAATCGTTCGAATTTTAATTTTAAAGACTCATGTTTGTAGAGGATTTCAGGGCGCATTTTTTTTCCTCTTGCGAAAATTTGTAGGTTTCGTAGTTCTTGAAGTAATTGGTAAAAAGTAGATTTTTCGAATACAAAAAATTAATTTTTTTTTCACTTCAACTCGCGTTAACTCAGCCAATTTGCAGAATTTTTCGATCTTATTAATACTAAATTATGTACTTAAGTCTTCTGAAACTATTTAAGAAAGAAAAACGTGAATATTTTAATAAACAAAAGAGTTGTTAATTTTTTTTTGAGACCTAGCAAAAATCATGAATTTCAACCTTCAAGTGCTTCGTTTATCAAGCGAATTTTAAGCAACGGAAAAGTTCCAGTAAGAAAGTTGTTGACTCAGATCAAACAAGTTTCCTGGGAAGTTTTAGCTCAATCGGATTAATGTTCAAAAAATTCTGAATGTTTTAGATTGCAATCGGCTATCTTGACGCTGTCTTATGCAGGTGCCTCCTCGGCTACGAACGTGTTGCAGCGGACGATATGAAGGTCAAGTCGGATGCCACAACAAATAATAGCAACCGTTTGTAGTTATTTTCTACAATATACTATAAATAAAGTAAATCAGTGAAAGAATTATTATTGAGAATAGCTGCAAAAGTATTATTATTGAGATAGGTGTACTTTAGTTGTTACCCTATTCATTCAAGAAAGAAGCTCAAAATGAATCGAAGTAGAAAAAGAAATAGGCATGAAGAGTTATGGATTAAAAATAGGGAAAAATGTTCCAGAAATCAGGTTCGATTTGAAACCGATAATATAAATTTTACGTAAACTTTTATTATAAATGTAATATTTTAGGACTATTTTTTATACTTTTTTTTATTCTTATTATTGTACCATTAAGCCAAATCCCTTTCGGGGTAACAGTAACTCGTTTGGTTCCAGTCTCGTTATGCTAACGGGGATCAGGGAATTTGTATGGTAAATTTGGGTACGGGATGTTTAGGAGGAGAAATAGATTTTAGATCAATCTCACAACGTCGCTCCGACACTAATCGCTTGATCAATCTCTCTAGCAATCAACCCAGGTGAAGAG
>JAUMHM010000031.1:70440396-70460222 GCA_032362435.1 Melikaiella ostensackeni
GCAGAGATCTTGCTAGCTGACGCCACAACTTGAAATACCTAATTTAGTGTAGTGTCTACGTAACATCTACGTATTGACTCTGACACACTGTCAGTTTTCATCGATCAAGCATCATGAGCTGTCAAAAGTTTTAAACATTTTTAAGGAATAAACCCCATCCCTACCCTTCTGATTCTAAAAGCAAAAAATTGCATTCAGCCCTTGTGGGAGGAAATAATTGGATCCAAGTGGGACCGATTCACCCAATTGATTCCGATCCAAAAAAAATCATTGAAACCGATTCATTAAACCGTATTTAAAAGGCCACGCCCGATCAAAATACAATTAATTAATCTGTTTCAATCGGAGCCTGATGGGGTCAATCGTTCCCAATCGGATCAAATTATTTTGTTTACAAGGGAGTCCTGCCAGCGGCTGATCGGCCTCCAGCTAGTGTCTGACCAGCCATTAACTAGTGCCTGACCAGCCAATAACTAGCGGCTGACCAGGCGGTCTAGTCTGGGGCTATCCAAAAAAACTTTACACTTTTGACCAGCCCTAGGCCAGAACGTCTGGTCATCGTCTAGATAGGAAACCAGGCGGTCTAGCCTGGGCCGGGCCAGCGCCAGAAGATTTTCCCACGTGGGATTGTCAACTGCCGGTTCAAAACACACTTTTCTTGAGGTCAGTTTTTGCATAGATGTGACACTGGGCAAATTACTCGCAGGAGATACTCGTATGCTTTCAGAATAACAGGCGAGCGGATCACCCCTGATCGTGTTCTCGAGGTAATCAATCGCTTTCTAGTCGCTATTTCTGGTTTTGATCGAAAGTCTTAGATCTCCTAAAGAAGAATATGATGATTTTTTGGATTTTAACTTTGCGGAATCCTTAGAAAAATGGCGTCAAAGATAGCGGTCGCGGACACAGGCCTAGCGTTAATGAAACGTGAATAAACTGCCTCTTGAGTCCATTAAATGTTTTGAAATCTTGTGAAAATACATTTAAAAGACATGCGTATACTATATTTAGTTATATAAAGTCATAAAAAACAATACTTTTTCTATATAAGCCTTTCAAGTGACGTTTTTTCAATTAAAAAAATTCTAACTTTGTAATGTTTGTATTGATAGCTTCTAAACGATAAATTTCATGCAAAAATGCTTCAAGTAAATGTGGCAGAGAATATTTTCTTGAAGAAAATGACTTTTATGGAAATGTTATGGGATAAAAATCAAACCACTTAGCACGACTTGAAACACAGGCTGCGTTGTACATTACACTTCCCTCCTTCCGCAATTGGAACTGCTCATCCCTCTTATTAACTTCAAAAATTATCTTAAATGATGAATATAAAAATTAATAAATTTTATTAAACTATTTTAGTAAATTTTCTTTATTTGACTTTCTTCGACCTATTTCGAAATAATTGAAATGTAATAATTCAAATCACTCAAAGATACTATATATTTCATTTAAGAAATAATTCTTTCCTTTAATGATGAATTTTATTAATTCCATACATGATTAAGGCCATCCTATACTTACCAGATTCCTACTTTACCAACATTTTCTTTTCGAAACAACTTACGTCCATACAAACTAAGATATCGAGTTGAAATTTCCGGAAAAAAGTTAAAAGGCACTAAGAAACGTTTGTATGGTTATAAATTTCTGAAACTACAAAAAAATTTTAATTTTTAGCAAATTTTTAAGAAATTTTGTTTGGATTTCCAGAAATTTAGGACCATATAAACGTTCCTTGGTGCCTTTTATATAATTTCTCAAATTTTCAATTCGATATCTCAATTCGTGTAGACGTGAGTTGTTGCAAAAATAATATCGGTAAGGTAAGAATCGGGTAAGTATAGCGTAGCCTTAAGCTTAAATGGTCGTCAAATACAATAATGGGCCATTTATATTCAATGTAAATAAGGAGAAGAAACAAATCGAATGTCAATTACTATCGAATTCAATTTAAAACGTAAAAAGAAATCCGCTGCGCTGCTAACCTTCAATTTGTTTACAAACTGTTAATCAAATTTCTGATCTTGATGGTGGCGAAATATTGCAGTGTTCCTGGCAATACAGATTTAAAATTATCTACTTTGATAAAAGAATAAAACTTTATTTCATTAAAAAAATATATATTAATTGTCGTTAATGCTGCAACACTGAGGGGTTCATAATATGAATTTTTAGTGTTCACGAAATATTAATATTTTCAAATATTTCAGAAGATATCTTTGTATTTTGAAATTTTTTTAAAATGTCAACGTTTACAAGGTATTTCGAAATATCTCAAGAGATTTCTAATCATTTCAAGTAATTTCAACAGATTTCACGAAACTTCAAATGATTTCTAGAGACTGGAAAGAATTTTAAAAGAATTCGAAGATTTTCACATAAAATCTATAAATTTTAATCGATTTAAGAAGATTTCAAGGGATTTTGAAAGATTTAAAGCGTTTTAAATGAGCTTCAAAATATTTCAGGGCATATCACAAAACTTTTAAAGATTTTAATGGATTTCAAAGGATTTTTGGGAATAGCAAAGTATTTCAAAAGGTTTTAGAATTTGCGAAGTTTTTCAATATATTTCAAGAGATATAGTATCTCATTACTTCCGAAAGGATTGCAAGTAACTTTGAAACACTTTAAGGGATTTCACAGATTTTCTCAGAATTTCAAGCAATTTTAGAAGACTTCAAGGGATTTAGAGAGATTTTACCGATTTATAAAAGTCTTTAATGGGTTTAAAAATATTTAACGGGATATTACAAACCATGTAGAGGTTTCAAGTGGTTAAAAAAGATTTCAAGGAATTGCAAAATATTTCAAAAGATTTAAAATGGGAATTTAGGGATTTCAAGTAATTTCAAAGGGTTTAAAAGGGAGGAGGCATTTCAAATGTTTTCAACAAAATTTATGAGATTTCACAGGTGTTCAAAATTTTTCAATTGCCTATGACGAATTAAAAAAAATTAAAGCTTTTTAAAGTATTTTAAATTATTTTAATGAATTTTTTAAATTGGGAAAACCTCATTTAAAATTGTTTATTCAGAAAAATGATTGTTTTTATTTGAAAAGTAGCGAGAGCTGCGACGACAGCGCTATCTACCGTCATTTGAGTTCATTAAACTGGAGCAAAATGGCGATTCACAGCGGTCAGTTGCTTTTTGCTAAGTGATGTAAAATAAGTTCTAGAGCGTTTGCAATAGTCTAGTATATATCAGAGGAAATTTCTACCCCCATCTGCTCACTCCAGTGTGACGTAGTTAGATGGCGTCAAAATTATTCTCCTGACCTCGGTGAAACTTTTGCCGAAATACGTCCGCTTTTTAACCATTCTAAAATTCATCTGCAACACATTATAACTTTTGTTTTTTCTGTGTCTGTATCTCGCGACCGCCATCTTTGAAGCCATTTTTCTAAGGGTTCTGCAAACTTAAAATCCAAAAAATCGGCATATTTCTTTCCAGGCCATGAAAAACTTTCGATTGCATTAAACCAAAAATAGCGACTGGAAAGCGATTGGTCACTTTCGATTTCTAAGCGACTTTTCCGGGGTAATAATCCGCTCGTCTATAAGCTTTACAGCAAACCACACAGAAATATTTCTTTATTATTTTATGTGTCATAAAAATTCAGGAGCAAAAAGTGTTACTTGGCACTTTTTGCCTCCCCACGTTTCCATAATTTACAAACATTTTTGAAACAGCACAAAATATTTTTAACAGTAAGCTATCTCTGCTACAAGAATACATAATTACGCATCAAATTATACCTATTTCATGTGGATGGGACGTAGGCCTAAATTTTAGCACCAAAATGAAAAACTGACGAAAAGAATACTTTCTTCACAAGAAAACAACTTAAGGGCATTTCTATGACTCCGGCTATGTAGGGTCTTTGTGGATTTCACGGCCAAACGGTGGAATAGTTAGGCCTAATTTTTCACATACATATTCTAAGTATTATTCGCTTTTTTCTCTCGAAGCTATTTTTTAGTCAAACTGTTTCTTTTTTGTTTGAAAATTAAAAAAGGGCAATTGTAGTGCGCCTCGCATAAGACAACCGATCAAGGTGCATTATGTGTTTTCTCTGGCCAAAGACGCTCCAAAGACGTTCGAGGATCTTTGGCCAGAAAAAGCTAACATGCCACACCCTGATTGATTGCCTCATGCGAGGCGCACTAAAATTGAATTTTTTAATTTTCAAACGAAATAGAAACAGTTGGACTAAAAAATAACTTCGAGAGAAAAAAGATAATAATATTTAGAATACATATGCAGAAATTAGACCAAAACTTTAACTGCTTGGCCGTAAAATCTGACCCCGCAAAACAGAAGTCAAATAAATGCCCTTTACCTTAGTAACGATCTCAAAAATAGCTGTCAGCGACTGCCACTGGCTATGGGGACTTGAGTCGACCGATCGACGGAAGATTTCAAAATGTGTAACAAATTTTAAGTTTTTGTGATATCGTACGTCGCACTTTTTCCCAGCGGCACTTTTGACCCCACCCTACCCTAATAATTTGATTCATTTATAATTTTAATGACAAATTTTTTAATATTAAGCTTTCACGTTTGTCAAATTGAACCTCTCGTGATCAAAAGGGGATACGCGTAGATTTAGCCTGAGATAATTGTCCTGAAAGTCAATTTAAAAATTCGTTCGAATTTTGATTTTAGGGACTGATACTTGTAGAGAATTTCAAGGCGCATCTTTTTTTCCTCTCGCAAAAATTATCAAGTTATTTAGTTTTTGAAGTAATTGATAAGAATTAGATTTTCGAAAACAAAAAATTTCAATCTTTTTATACTTCAACTCGCGCTATTTTGGCAAATTTTCAAAATTTTTCAATTTTTTTGTATACTCAACTACGGGTTTAAGTCTTCTGAAACTATTTAAGAAAGATAGACGTAAATATTTTAAGAAACAAAAAAGTTGTTGGTTTTTTTGAGACTGCAAAAATCATGAATTTCAACCTTCAAGTGCTTCGTTTATCGAGCAAATTTTAAGCAACGAGAAACTTCTAGTGAAAAAGTTCTTGATTAAAGTTCAATGAAGTTTTATGTAAAGTTTTAGCTTAATCGGATTAAAGGTTAAAAAATTATGAATGTTTTAAGTTGCAAGCGGCAATTTTGACGCTGGCACATGCATAGGCATGTGCCTACTCGGCTACGAACGTGTTGCGGCGGACGATATGAAGGTCAAGTCGGATACCAAAATAATACTTAAGATATTATCATTAAATAATGCTTCATTGAAAACTACTTTCAATCATTTTCGTCACTCTCTTTAGTTTCTTCGGCATCTGGACTCTGAGCTGTTACTTCAAAAAATACTTTTCAAAAAATTCTTTTCCTTTAACGCATAAATAATTATAGAGATTTTTTAACATCCTTTGTTTTGGCCGCTTTTAATCCAATTCGAGGTGGAGGACTTTTCGAAAGTTTTTCTATTTCAAGTGCAGGCTTAAAAAAAAAAGAGGTTGGATTTTGCAATCCGTAATGAAACGAACATGACGGTTAAAATAATTACAATAAACAGTTTTACTTAACGTGAATATAGCTCCTGTTTTTTCTGAATAATATTCTCCGAAGAATTCGTATAGTTCTATAACATTTAATTAAGGATTTTCAAAATATTTCAGATTACCGGAATTTTGATTGTAATGTGAACTGCGATGCTCTTTAATCATGTTTTTCAATTCTGCCGTTAATTTAGCACGACTTTTGCGTCATCCACCTGCCAAATTTTCCAACGGTTGCTTATTAAAAATATTTTTTTGAACATTTTCAACTCTTCTTTTGTCCAAACACGGAAAAGCAAAAAAAATGTCTTGCAAACTGAAGCACTTTCTTCGTCAGCAGGAAATAAATAAATCCGCCCTAAATATTGAATTAACCGCCCTACTTTTTCACCTGTATTCGTTTTGATAGGATCCTTGCTAAACATTCCACTGAGAAGCAAATTTTGTTCATTACTCGTATACTTCCTGAGATCCCAAAAGTTCTTATGTACTTTTTTTGTTGAAGACTTAAAAATTTTTGTTAAAAATCTTCTCCGCAGCAGGATTCAATAAGTTTGAAATATCTCTCTGGGATTATAGTATCTTTAACTCCGTCTTTCTTAGATTTAGACTTACTAATACAGAATTACTTTAGGCTATCTTCAAATAATTCAATAAAAAAATTATTAAAGAAATCGAGAATAAAAAATAGTCCAAAAACATTACATTTGTGGTCAAAGTTTATTTGCAATTTTTATTAACGGCTTTCAATCGTACCTGATTTCTGGAATATTTTTTCTTATTTTTAAACCAGAACTCTTCATGCATATTTCTTTTTCTACCTAGAGTCATTCCGAGATTCTTTATTAAATTAATAGGGTATTAACTAAAGTAAATCTATCTCAAAAATAATACTTTTGCCGCTATTCTAAAAAATAATCCATACACTGGTTCTTTGTTTTATTTAGAAGAAATTACAAACGGTTGCTACTATTTGTTTTAGTATCCGCCTTCATATCATTCCGCTGCAACACGTTCGTAGCCGGGGAGGCGCTTGCTAGGGCAACATCAAGATTGCCGATTGCAATTTAAAGCATTCCTAATTTTTAACCATTAACCAGATTGAGCTAAAACTTTCTGGAAAACTTTTTTGAACCTTAACCAACAACATTCTCACTGGGAGTTTTGCATTGCTTAAAATTCGCTCGATAAACGAAGCGCTTGAAGGTTGAAATTCCTGATTCGTGCAGTCTCAAAAAAAAAAACTAACAACTTTTTTGTATTAGAATATTTACTTTTCTCTTTCTTAAATAGTTTCGGAAAACTTAACGCATAATATAAAAAAAGAAGTTGTTACAAAGTCTCGAGTCACAATCAGTAATTCGCTGATCAATCTTTTAATTAAGAGTAGTTGAAGTGAATTAGAATTTATAAACCGTACGAATTGAACTTTGATGTGAACGAATGATTGACCACCGCGCATAAAACTTGTCTGGAGACACGGTTTCCTTTTCCAAGGATCTTGCGATTCTTAAGGCACGAGGGTAATTAAGCAGTTCCCCACAATTAAACAGTTCGATCACCGCTTCTATGCTCGTGACGACAGTCTGTATGTATATTTTTTATAAAAGGAAGAGGGATAAAAAAACGACTCGTTAATTATCGATTAATTAACAATACCGAGTAGGCTGGTCACGTTGCATCACGCGTCTAAGCGTACGCGCTTAGAGTCCGACCTCTCTCATTAATTAGTTATTAACGACGCGGCCATAATTACAAATGCAAATTGGTCTCGTAATTCTATTCCGGCATTATTTCCCCGGAGGTTTCACAATTCCACCTCCGCTACTCACTCCTCCATCACTCTGCGTCATTGACTTCAACTCTAGTGAAAAAACACTCTAAGGTCGAGGCTGTCTCTCTAAACACTTTTTTCTTTTCTTTTTTTTACGTTTCTTCTTCTTACATTTTTTAAACAACGCTAATTTCGTTCGATCTCATGTTGTGACACATTGTCAGGAATGTAACGAGATGATTTTTACGCGTTACGACGCGACGCCCATGTAAAAGTAATGACCCTCGTTTACACAACGGCTGTAAAAGGAAGCAGCCGTTAAGTGAAAAAGGGGCTTAATGAATCATTCCGTTTACCGTGTCGACAGAAATAATCGATTTTAACTTCCACTCAGAGTAAAAGTTGTCTTGAAACAAAAGCATCGTCCTCTTGTCTGTTTTGTTTGGGACCACGTAAATATCTTTCTTGCAACGGCCGCATTAAAAATGCGTGTTTTTGCGCCCGTTTTGGGTGACAAAAATGGCCGATTTGTGACTGATGACGTCAGTTTGTTTTTAGCCGGGTAAAAGTACTTTTACCCCGGCGATGCAGGGGCAAAAATTATTTTAGCGTGTCAAAAACGGTGCCATCGGTGGCGCCATCTGGCACAGTTTCGAAGAAGCATTTCATTTAGTTTATTCAGTTTCAATATGACAGGCAGTGACAGACTTTGGCGTGCAATGTTTACATATTGTTATTTCATCGATCGGTAACAAATCGACTCATTTTTGAAGCGCTACACGGGCATTTAAAAATTCTCATCTTTAATGCGGTTGCTGCAGAAAATTATCGTGTGAATTATGGGATAATATACCATTTCACACAATCATAATTTTTTGACTATAAGATTAGATGAAGTTTGTCGCATAAAAATAATGTTTGCTGCAGAAAGATTCTTTTTAAGGCAAATTAAAATCCTCTTAACCTTAAATGTAAGAGGAAATTCCGTTTGTGTCAAGAAAAATCCCTTTACCACAAAAGGTCATTTCTCTGAGTATTCACCATCCGATTTTTATTCCTCATTTTTTTTGATCGAATACATTTCAAATCAGGCAGGTTCTGCACTCAAAGTCGCAGAATCTCTCAGCGATGAAATTTGTTATTTTTTAGAGGAAATTAGATAATATGTATTTTTCGGTTTAGGAAAAAAAAATTTTCATGAAGTTACTGGCATTTGAATTTTGTCGTTTATTTAAAAAAAAAGTCACTAAATTTTTCTTCAAAACTGTATAGTTTTTCATCTGATATAGATATCCCAATTTTTCCAGATTCAGGTGTGTTTTTTACCGCCCTCCTTCGAAATTCGTCGTGAGAAAAGTCGCAAAAGATGAAAAAAGTCGATTTTCACCAAAAAAAACACACACTTATATATTTTTTAATTTTTCTTCAAATTCAGACTTCTATAAGGAAGGCATCCTGTAAGTTTTATGCGGCCTAAGCCATTTTTGTGGCCATGAGAATTTTATAAATAAAATAAAATTTCCGCGTTTTTCTCGGATACAACGAAAGATACAGAAAAATTTGAACGATTCAATGCTTGAACGCTTTTGAAGTTAAACCTTTCTAAATTTTGTATTAAATTTATACAAATATACGCTCATAATACATTTTTATATAAAATTTAATTCATTAATTTAAACACATACTATATGAACTTTATACGTACATGTATTATTGCACACAGAAGGTTTCTCCAAAATTTAATAGTGCACATTAATGAAAAAAAATGAAAATCTTCAAAATTCTACGTGTTAAGTTCAATATAAATTTCTGTAGTCTATTTAAGAAAAAAGTAATACAAAAATACTGAGAAATTGAATTTGAATTCAAATAAAATTGGAACTCTTCATATTCTTCTTTAACATTCAGAATCAAACTCCCATAACAAATATTTCAGAATTTGAAAAAAAAATTAAAACTACAAGCAACAACAGCGATCTTGGATATGCACACATTGTCGCCTTGTTTTTCTATCCTTTTTTTTAATTGTGTTGTTTTTTTTTTACTTTGAATGGAAGTACACTGGAACTTCTATTGAAGTGCCCTTCATTTACGCCTTCTGAGAATTTCAGCCGGCTCGCATTCGTCGATGAGGGGTCCAAGGGTCCAAGAGAGAAGATTGCCAACGGCCTCGCATTCGTTGATGAGGAGGTCCAAGGGGCTAAGAGAGGTGCGTGGCTCAGCGGAGTTACGCAGTTCCTTTCGACTGTTTATATCAGTTCCGTCCAGAGAGCAGAAATTCCAGGAATTTTCCTCGAAAATACTCAAATCGCAGATGTTAGTTTTTCACCTTCACTCTCCAGTTCCCATTCTAAGTCACGAGAGTCAGTACCACCCGAACTCTCTCGAGTGGGCAGAGAGAAGTGGTGGTGGACGTGTAACATGTGAAGTTTGAGCAAATTTCTCCTCCCTGGACAGGCCTGGTTTACATCGCATAAATTCTTGGAAGAGCCTCACGGTCATATTCGATCGTTTCTGCTACTTAAGGTTTCACACTTTTTTTTTAATTTTAAGAAATTTGTTACTAAAGATTTCTCATTGTTTTTGAGACAATTCTGAAGCTTTCTAGGTAAAAAAGTAAGATACTAAATTAGCAGGTTGGGGAAATTTCCCTTTGATTCTGTAAAGCCAAAACTTGGATCACAATATAGACCAAAAAATTCAGAAAATACCGGTACTGAAAACATAAAATTTTAAAGTTATGAAATTATATAAAAAAAAGTACCATTTTTATTTTTGACCCCTAAAAGTGCCTTATTTGGAGAATTTTCCCTAAATATTTCTTAATTTGCACAAAATTCCTCTAAAAGTTCTCTATTTTCGATGAAAATTACAAAAAGTCTTATAATTCTTATAAATTTTAACTGCAAAAACCAACAGTACGATAAAAAAAACTAAACAAACTAAACATTTTAGAAAATAAATCATAATTTAAAAAATTTCAAGTTCTAATATAATTTTTCTTTATAAAAATAAAAATGGTCTCAATAACTGTGAAATATTTGAAATCTCTTCAACTTCTCTGAAATCTCTGGAATTCTTTTGAAATCTTTTGGAATGTTTTGAAATTTTTTGAAATTTTTGTGACATTTTTCAAATGTTTTGGTATTTATATTGTTTCTGAATATTTTAAAAATTTCGAATATATATATATATATACATTCACATTCTCAAAATTTTTAGTTTCTATTTAAAAATTTATTTTTATAGTTTCATTCATAATTATTACTGACATAAATCATCGATGTTAATTTCACCGTCTGATTTTTATTCCTCATTTTTTTAACGTACAAATAAACTCTTTCATATATTATTTTGAAATCTTTTCTTATTTTTTTCTTTCCTTTGATGCGAGAGACTTAAAATTTTCATTTTGATACAATTATCGACAAAATTAACCGTTTTTAATTTCACCATCCGATCTTTATTCCTCATTTTTTCAATACACAAATGAATTCTTTCATTTATTATTTTTAAATTTTTCTTTTTTTTTTCTTCATCTTTATACGAGAGACTTGGAATTTTCATTTGGATACAACTTTCAGCAGAAATCATCGATTTTAATTTCACCATCCGATTTGTATTCCTCACTTTTTTAATACACACATCAACCCTTCGACTTATTATTTTTGAATCTTTTCTTATTTGTTCTTGTCTTTGACGCAAGACACTTCAAATTTTTATTTTGATATGATTGTCAACAGAAATCATCGATTCTAGTTTTACCACCCGATTTTTATTCCTCATTTATTTAGTACCCAAACAAACTCTTCACAGTAAAAAAGAATACTTAAAAATGTTACCCTTTAAATTCAGAAATGTACTTAAATTCAAAGATAAAATTAAATTTATCAAAAATTTGTCTGATTTTAAGAAGATCAGTATCTGAAATTCGGAATTTAGTTATACGTTTTCTTGAATGCAGATTAAGTTTACTTGATTCCAGATAAATCCTTACTGTATTTAAGCTCATCTCTGAATTTAAGTACATTTCTGAATTTAAGGTGTAACATTTTCAAGCACATATTCCTTTTTATTGTGTTTCATTTATTATTTTTAAATCTCTTATTTTTCTTTCTCCTTCGATGCGAGAGACTTGGAATTTTCATTTAAATACAATTGTCAACAGGTACCATCAATATTAATTTCACCGTCCGATTTTTATTCCTCATTTTTTTAATACACAAATAAACTCTTTCATTTGTTATTTTCAAATCTTCTATTTTATTTTTCTTCTTTGACGCGAGAGATTTGAAATTTTCATTTCCATACAATTCTACATCAAGTTATTTTGATAGAAACTTGCAATCTCGGTTTTCTTATTTTTCGTCCTACACTCGAAGGAGGGACTGCGAATCAATGAAATGCAGGGGAGGGTGAACAGCGCCTGAGGTTGAAATGAATAAATAAAACAGACGCGAGGCTGCAAATTTGTTTTGAACATTTACAGAAAATAAAATACTTTACCAAGAAAAGATTTCAAACTTTTATTTCCTTGTTAATTAAATTCGCAATCCATTTCTTCAAATTATTGTACAAAAAAAATCTCCCCGTGTCAAAAAACAAAGCACCGTTTAGCCCTCCTTGGAATAACAATCCATAGGAGAAAACCCACGAGGGCCCCCGCAGGGGACCTTTTCGGTTGCCCTCAAATTTTGATGTTTGATTAGTTCAGGGTTACAAAAAATGCATTTTTGTTAAATATTTGATGGTAATTTTTTGGAGGTTGCACTTTAAAATCGCTTCAGTTAAAAAAAAATCAAACGATCTATTTTGTTGTAATAAGGAAAGAATAAATAAATAGAGGCCCTCATGGATTCCTCATGACCCAAGGGTAATCCATGAGGGCCCCTTGCGGGGGCTCACTCCATTTTTCCACATGGATCAATTGAAAATGAAGTGTCTAATTTTATAAAATAAGAATTGCTCAATTTATGACGAAATTAATCTCGATGGCATTGGGCCAGAAAATACTTTTGAAATCGGCTTCAGTTTACACTTACTGTCATAAAGTGTAAAGGAGAAATTAAATTATTACTGCGAAAATCGTGAACGACAGAGCTTAATCCACGTTGTAAGATTCAATTTTTAAGTGTGAAATATTTTGAAACTAGTAGATATGAGTGTCAGAATTTGGCTTCCTTCCAGATGTTCATTACTCATGTCAGATAGATATGAAGTGTTTGTCACTTTTTGTTAAAGATTATTTTACAATTGTAGCAGGGCTTATTTGCAGGAGTAAAATTGTAATTCAATTTAAAAATTTTGAAAGCTCAAGATAAAAAAACTTGTAAATTTAAAAATGCTTAAATTAATCGAATTTGATTCGACCGAAAAATTCGTGGTTTTGCATCCGAAACAAGTATTCAAAAATTTTGAAATCGGTTAATGTCTTCTGTTTGGTTTTTAATTCTGAAAATTCAAAAAACTTCTTCTGTTGGTCAAAAAACTATAGCAAATTTTTTTAGGTGCTGTTATTAGTGATAAATAACAACTGCAGAAAATTATAAGAAAGAAAACATTTTTTTTTCAAGTTAAAATGTTTTGAATTTCCAAATTCAGAAACCACATTGATGCTCCTATTGATGGTTTCGATCGTTTAAAATTCTTTTGTTTTGAGATTTTTTAAAACATTTTTTGGATTTTTTTTTAGAATTTGGATTGGATACAAATGCAGCAATGAAAACAGGATAGTTCCAAACTCACATGAATCTGATGCCTTCCATCATAAATGATGAGAATGTACAAATAAAAATAATTACTGTTAACGTCAAGTTTTTTGAGTTCGAGATGATACCATATAGAAAATTTGCATTTTGGGAAATCAAACACTGCACTATCTTTAACTTTTTTTTGTGAATATTAAAGCCAAGCGCATTAAAAATGGCTACTGTATTGTCCCAAGTCTTTTTCACCTAAAGCATATTAATGAAACACGTAAAACTCGAAATTCGATCCACTTTTTTACTCTTCTCCAAAACGATTGGTTATACAAAGAAAGTCAAGGACCGAAAAAAGGTGTAATTTTTTTTACATTTACAAGTTTTATATCAAACTTTTTTCAATACCCTTGAAAATTTACATGGAAAATGAGAAAAACTGATTTTTTTTTCCTTTATGATCATTGCCCTTGGCTTTAATGTTGATAAACACAAAATTAAAAATAGTGCAGTGTTTTATACCACAAAAGGCAATTTTTGTATACAATATCATTTCGAGTTTGAAAAATTACTAATTTCCATCCGCCATAATGTGAATGTCAATTAGTGAAATTTGACCAATTGAGATTTGCAGAGCAATAAGTCGGATTTTTTACTGAAATATACCTAAAAATATTTTTATTTTATTTTTGTTAAATTGAAAGTATTTTTGCAATTTTAAAATTTAAGAAAATAAATTCGGAATAAATGAAAATTTTAATTCTTAACGTAAACATTAAAATTTAACTAAGAAATTCTTGAAAATTGAAAAGACCAATAATCCAACTTTCAAATTTGGACAATAAACTCTTAAATGTCTCCATTGAAATTTCAAAAATAAAATGAATAATAAAGGAAAGGAAAAGAAGGCATATAATGATATGAAGTAAGTATATCACTTTTAGATTATTCTGTTTATTGCCTTAGTTTTTACTTGAGTTCGATTATGTACTCAGAAAATGATTTGGTTAGAGCAACAACATTTTTGTTGGTTCAACCATAGAATATGCTTATTATATGGACAACAAAATATTTGGCTGATCTAACCAATTTTTATGGTTGTTTTAAACAAATATTTTGTTAGGTGGGATAATTGTTTGACAAAAAATTTGTTTGAAACAATTAAAATTTGGTTGAATCAACCAAATTCGTTTGATTCAACCAAATTTTCATGTTGATCCAAGAAAGAAGTTTTTTTTTGAATGTGAGATGTTGCTGCAAAGTATTTACTCTCAGGAGGAAAATAGGTCAAAGTTTTGATAATAACTAATAAATTATGTATAAAAAGAACTTTGGGATGTTCATTATTCTCGATTTAACATCTGGGAAACAAAAAATCGGTATTTATAAGGAAAACCCTTGTTAAAACTAATTGGTCTTTTCGCAACTATATAAATTTAATTAAGTTTGAGTCTACTCTGAAAACACTTTTTATTATAAATTTGTTTAATAATCTTTTGAAATTTTGGGAAATTCTGTACATGTTGTCCCTGTCATATTTCATAACATAACCTTAATTACTATTTTTTATGTTCTTTTGGATTCTTAATCCAATTTTAATGTCAACCTGTTTCGGAATCACACAGGTCTCTTACTATTCTTAATATGAACTCGACATAATATAGGATCGCTTTTTATAGTTTTTCTTTTCTATATTATCTATAGTTGTTTTCGAGAAACATTTTCGTGTTTAAATTCTACGAAATTCTGCAGAAAATGCAATATAATTAACGAAATTCAAATTTTCGTGTGTCCTGCTTTCCCGGTTTTTTGTCCCGCTTAGCCCCATCTTAAACGGTAGTCGGAACATATAGGGGTTTTCCTTATAAATGCCAATACATTATGAAAAAAAATTAAAGACGCTAATCTTAGAAATCAAGATAGATCTGATAAGTAAATGACCCAACAGGTGTAGATCTTCATCAAAAACTGAAAAAAGTTCACGTGCCATGAGGGATGTTAATTACTATTACTATTTGAAGCACACATGACAGAGAATACCTAAAGGAGAAGGGTGCCGGGAAAAGGTGCCCGTGCGTGCAACTATGTTTGAACTGTCTTACTATAGTGTTACAGTTGTTACACTCTGCCACCTTCTGGCGCATCCCATTAAATTTAATTACCTCGCACGCTGGTACTCCCTTCAATCGGCGCACTGTGGCGCAATGCTATGCTTTAAATCCAGCTCGCGAGTCGCCTTTCCACAACACTGTGTCTCGTGGCACTTAATTCCCTTTTAGAAAAACACTTCACCAAAAAAAAAACCCACTTGAAATTTTAAAAAAACCTTGAAAAATGATCCCTTTTTAAAAAAAAAAACTTACGTAGACCTTTAAATTTTAGTAGTTCTTATCTCTATATCTCGATGGTCACCAAAAATACACGGCAGAATGGTGTACTTCATGCGGGGTAAAGAGAGCACTCAAGCTCACTTGAAATGATAAAAAACCTTGTAAACTACCCCACTTTTTAAAAAAACTTTACCTTTAGAATTTTATTGCCTATGGCTTTTATGTCTATACTCTATACTCTATAGTATCTCCGTGTTCACCAAAAGTACACGTCAGACCGGTAGCCTTGGTGCGGGGTAAAGAGGGTGGCGCTCACGTTGACGACGGAAGGCGCCGCGACGTGGTGGGGGCGTCTGCGGCCGCTACGGCAGAACTAAGGGGTTGTTTGCCCCATCGGTCCTCGTTCGCCCCCGTCTTGTCCCACCCCCTCCCAACACCGTCAACGCCGCGCCGTCTTACCCCACCTCCAAATGGAGAGCTCGGCTATTTTGCATAGGGCCTGCGCATCGTCGGTGGCAGGCGGCACACGGTAACCCACCCAACCCACCCACCCCATGCCACCCAACCCACCCACCCCATGCCACCCTACCCCCTTCACCCTTCCGCCTGCACGGGGCACTTCGATTTGTCGAATCCGCCTTTCGCGGCTCTCTCTTTGGCCTCCCGCGAAGGAGAAGAACTTCGATTGGAGTCCTGCACCCCCATGTGACCCCCTAAACCCCAAACCCCTTCATTCTCCTTCCGGACCCTCCGGCACCACGTCCAGTTTCTCGACTGTCAACTCAACCCCACAACTCCCCCACCCAGAAGCCGTCCTTGTTTATCTCGTCGCATTGGTATGCCGTGACCCCGGTCATTCGCAGGAATCGAACCACGGAAGTTAATTGAATGCCATGGATAGACGACTGAAAATAGAAGAAGTTGACCGCTTGGGGTTGAGAAAAAATGGACTGAGGGCATCAAAAATATAGCTTTGTGATAGATTAGATGTAATTGCAAAATGAAGTTTCACAAAGCTATAAAATAATTTTAGTTTAAAGAAAAGATAGGATAAGGGTCGTTGATAAAAAGTTGTGAACTTCAAGTCCCAGCCGTTTTACCAATTTCCATGATTTCATAGATTTTTTGAATAATACTAGGATAAAGGACTTGCAAATCTCTGGCCCATAGCCTAATACCGGCCACGCCAGCCTATAAAACAACCTCATTCGCCTATTCCAATCTTTTTTTAACCTTATTTTCCCTATTCCTGATATCTGTTTCATTATCCCCGCCCCTTTCTTAATCCTTTCTCTAATTTGAATCCCATGTTCCTCATTCTGCATGATAAAACCGAGATATTTAAATTTCTTTACTCCCTTTAACTTTCCTCCTTCCCATCTCGCTCTCTATTTTTTCTCTCTCCCTCCTCCCTTTTTAAACATCATTACCTTCGTTTTATCCACTTTAAACCTCAGTTATTTCCTATCCAAGCAATTTTCTAACTCCGTAATTAAACCCGCCATGTCTTCCTTACTCTCCGCCAACATCACTTTATCATTCGCACATGCTAGTGTATATATTTTTTCTTCCTCTAGCCTCACTCCTCCCGATCCATTTCTTCCCATCTCTTTTTCTAAATCTTGAATTGATATAAAAAACAGGAGTTCCTTTAAGCCCCTCTTATCCTCTTTTTTCCCATAGCTTTATCTATCTCTTCCATCTACTATGAGTCAAATGTCGCCTCTAAATCCACAAACATTGCTGGCATCCCCCCTTTTTCTCTTTTCATCTTGTATTTATGATATAATTTAGCACATAAATATTGTATATCACTTTCTCTAACCTCTCTGATACTATGTCACCTATATCTTAAGTAATGGCATCAACGTCACCCCCTCCCTGACCCAGCCTCGCTATTTCTTCCATTGTGATATCCTCGTCCTTTTTCCTTCCCTTTTCGCTTCTTCTCGTTATTTCTTTGTCCACTCATAAGAATTCCTTAAAATGCATTTTCCATTCTAACATTTCGATCACCTGATTGAATCCTTTCCTCTTTCTTCTGTATTCTCCTGCACTGCTCTTCCCGTTTGTCCATTCTTTTAATTCTTTTCTCGCTTCCTTTTTTTTCTCCTTACAAACCTCATCCCAGCTACCTCTTTTCCCCCTTCGCTAACTTGTTTCTTAACTGTATCCTTTAACCCCCAGAAAGTTGGCACCCCAAATTTTAAAAAATCGAAATTTTCCACGAGTTCCCTGCTCATCAGTGATACTTCCATGATTCTAGGAGGGGTGCACCGATAGTTCTCATTTTTTAATGCCTTTTTTTAAAAAATATAATTTTGGGGTGCCAACTTCATGCCGCACCCTTTTTGGACAAGGGAGGAGTTCTGAACCGATTTTCAGCTAAAGGGTGAAGAGTTCTATAGTTCTACATAGTTTTCCAAAAAGTTCCGCCTTCAAGATCGCGATATCAACAAAAGTAAATTACTCCTAGTGCGCACAGCAGACACAAGGGTCAAGGGACTAAATGGGTATTTACGGTCGTATTTATCCAGAGCTTCATAATATATAATGTATAGCACTCCATAAAATTGTGTTGTATTCACCATTTTCAACAAATTTGCCAACCAGAACTTAGGGGTGCTGGTGATAATAACCGGTTATTCTACCGTTTCCGGGGAATATCAGGAAAAATCAGATATTTGACGATTAATCAACAATTCCTCATAGCACCCCTTAGAACTATATTACATTTATATTTTTAAACAAATTTCATTACCAGAATTCGGTTGGGCTGGTGATAATTACCGGTTATACTACCATTTCCGGGGAATATCAGGAAAAATCAGTTATTTGATGATTAATCAACAATTTCAATAGCACCCCTCAGAACTAGATTACGTTTATATTCTGAAGCAAATTTTATTACCAGAACTCAGGGGTGCTGGTCATAATTACCGGTTATTCTACCATTCCCGGGGAATATCAGGAAAAATCAGTTATTTGATGATTGATCAACAATTTCCAATAGCACTCCTTAGAACTATATTACATTCATATTTTGAAACAAATTTCATTACCAGAACTCGGGGGTGCTGATAACTACCGGTTATATTACCATTTCCAGGCAATATCAGGGAAAATCAGCTATTTGATGATTTAACAACAATTTCCGATAGCACCCCTTAGAACGATATTACATTTGTATTTTGAAACAAATTTTATTACCAGAACTTGGGGGTGCTGGTGATAATTACTGATTATATAACAATTTCCTGGGAATGTCAGAAAAAATCAGTTACTTGACGATTAATCAACAATTTCCTATAGCATCCCTAGAACTATATTACATTTATATTTTGAAACAAATTTCATTACCAAAACTCGGGGGTGCTGGTGATAATTACCGGTTATACTACCATTTCTGGGGAATATCAGGAAAAATCAGTTACTTGATGATTAATCAACAATTTCCTATAGCACTCCTTAGAACTATATTACATTCATATTTTGAAACAAATTTCATTACCAAAACTCGGGGGTGCTGGTGATAATTACCGGTTATATTACCATTTCCGGGGAATATCAGGAAAAACCAGTTATTTTATGATTAATCAACAATTTCACATAGCACTTCTTGGAACTATATTACATTCACATTTTGGAACGAATTTCATATCAGAACTCGGGGCTGCTTATGATAATTACTGGTTATATTACCGTTGCCGGGAAAAGTCAGAAGGGAAAATATAATTTTCCGATGATTTATTATTGAAAGTGGGTTTTTTATTAGGGAGAGCATAAATAAATAAATATATATATATATAAATTTCTGTTTATTCTATACTTGAGCATCTTGCTAAGAACAAATTTTCAAATAAATTTTTTTATTTATAATAGAACGCAAGTATCTGTAATAAGCTTTCGACGCGAAATAAACCTCTAGATTTGAATAATAGCGCAATCACGATATGAAAAACTTTGATATAATGACTTAGTAAGTCTACCTTACTCATTTTGCACCCTTACTTATCATTGTTTCTATGTCAAAATCTTACACGCATTCTTGTTCTTCTTACATTTTCACTCATCTTTGATGTAACGCAGATACACGCAATAACCTAACGAATGGAAAACCTCTATCTGTTCGAAAATGCGTCGTATATAGCCTCGAAGGGTGCAATGTAAACTTGTTGATTAATCGATGAGAAGCTATTTTTTCCCTGACTTTTTCCGGAAACAGTGATGTACACGGTGACAATCACCATCACTCTTAAGTTCTGGTATTAAAATTTATTCCAAAAGGTAGTATAACATAGTTCCAAGTAGTGGAATGTAAAAATGTTTATTAATCGTCGAATAACTATTTTTTCCTGACTCTCCCCGGATACGGTAATGTAACCGGTTATAATCGACAGCACTTTTGAGTTCTGATAAAAAAATTTGTTCCAGAGAGTGAATACAATACAGTTATAGGGGGGGGGGGGGCTACAGAAAATTGTTTATTAATCGTCGAAAAA
>JAUMHM010000031.1:70469230-70484464 GCA_032362435.1 Melikaiella ostensackeni
CTGTATGGAATATTTCAAAGTATGGAAGAAGTGCCATCCTATCGTATGGAAAAATTACAATTATTTCTTACAGTGTGCTATAAGGTTGAAGCCCCTTGAGAGTTGAAAAGAGCCAACCTTCTGTCAGAGAAGGTCGTGTCTTTGCTATTCCTTTCTAAACGAGATTCTGGGAAGAGCGCGATTCTCTCACTCTTTCACTCTTCTTCCTTTCCCCTACCTTGTCCTCGCTTTACTTTGCTTAATTACGCGGAGGCGTTAACCAGCTTTCACCAACCTCGTCGGCCTCAGACTCTTCTCTTTCTCTCCACCAACAACCCTTTGACTTGCCGGAAAGGGAAGTAGGAAACTGATTGGCCAGCCACCTCAGAGAACGCTGTCGTTTCAAAAGTGAGATCACCTCTCGCTCTCCTCTTTGAAAATGAACTCTTGCAAATTATTATGAGAAAGGAAGCCGAAGAAGTCTCTCTTTCGGAGAGTTCGATCGGAAAATCGTTTGATCGACCTAACGAATAAGAAGGACGATTGCGAATAATTCTATGACTTGGTTTGCGTAGTTATCTTCCTCTTTTGCTTTATATTCTTTCTTCCGGTCTTGCCAATTAGATAGCAAAGTGGGTGACAAAAGATTCTATTTTATCTCATCTTCTGAGTTTCTTTATGCCATTAGAACACGTCTTTTGAGAAAATTATTAAAAGCTTTTCAAATTATAATATGAAGATGTGACGCAATGCTTTTTCATTTTCGGAGGGTGGTAAACCCATATGTAATCTCTTAACCATATTTTGATATAAATTAAATAGCAAACGATTGACTTCAAAAGAAAATAGCGTCCTTTTCCTCAATTAAACATAATGATCCCTCTCAATCTCCATCTATGAGAATGAAAGTAAAATGAGAGAAAGTGAAGAAAAATAAAGGAGAAGCAAAAATTCCTCGTCTCTCATCTTGAAAACGTGACTGGGAGAATTAATCTAATTCATCATACGGAAACTTGAAGCATCCGAACTCACTTCACGATGCATCACTTTCTGAATATCTACTACTATAATATTTCTTTAACTTAACTTTGCAAAAAGAGTTTTAGATTCAAGAAAACTAGACCTAAAAACCTCGATTTCTTGATCAGACCCAGAAAACCTGGAAAAGACCTTGATTTTTGTTCTTAAGAATCGCTAGACACCCTGACAAGTTCCCGTCTGATAGTAACCCAATTGAAAATAAATATCAACGTCTACTGGGAGGATCGATTTATAACCACAGCAACCCAAACTGCAAATGATTGCTCTTCAAGTTGGTAGACGTAGATTGTAGAATTGTAGAAGCGTAATTCAACCTCGGTCTTACATCGTGACTATTTTTAATGTCCTTAATAGAATTCGATTTCCATTCCATGGTTGAGGAAACCCTTAGAAGCGTCGCGTCGTCTTTGCAGCCCTGCGGGCGTCACTCCCCGGAAAAGCAGTGGCTGGTACCGGGCAATTACTTTACGGTCAGCACGCGGAAAGGGTAGTGGAGAATCGAGAATGGAGAATGGGTTTTCATGCGGGGGTGTAGAATTCTAGATGAGGGGATGGGTTGGCCAGGGGCTAGGATGTGGTGGGAAGCTGGATACGTTATGAATACATTATATCTCTTGGCTCCAGTCTCCTGTACTCCATGGCACATGCGCCAAAGGGGTACATGGCTCCACCCTGGCTCTCCGGATCGCTTCATTTATATACACACACCATGACTCGCGCTAATTATACATGCGCTAACCAACCCCCTCCAGAATCCGGACGAACCTGTCCTCTCAGAGAGAGGGTTGCAGTCGGATTTGTCCTTTCGGGCTCAGGGAGGAGCATAATTCTCTCTCCTCTTCGCTTTATCTCGTTGTTTCTCCAACCAAGTTCCCGGCTGCCTAATTAACAGGCACTCGCTTCGCTTGATAATATACTTTGAACTTCCTCTGAGTGTAATCCTCCCGTCATAGCGAGTTTCGCAGCTTTGAGCGGAAATTCGGAAAGAACGGTGAAGGAATAACAAGTTTGGATCTTTAAAGGATTGCAAATTCCACTTGGGGAATGGGGATGAAGCAAGGGAGGTTTATGGGTGTAGTTGAGTTTTTATTGCGTAATATTATCCACGCTGGGGATCCTTCTGCATACCAATATTACTGTGTTGTGTGCGTAACTTGATACCATTGCAGGAAGGAAAGCATATTCTAGATCGTATGAATGTCATTTGTGTTAAATATTCATGTTATGAGGATGCGAGTACCTAGTGTGTACCAAGTTAGGGAAAACAGAGGAGAAACAAATTGCTACCATGCACCCAGAAAAGAATTTTCTTCATTCAACAGAATCGGTTTGTTGACCGCATTTGGTTAATTTCAGAAAACATGTTGGTTAAATCAACAAAATTTTTGTTCAGTTGACCAAACTCATTTGCTTCAATCAATGATTGAAAAACATTTTTTGGTTGAATCTACCAAATATTTTGTTGAGAGCAGCTTAGAAGCAGCGGGCGCATGCGCACTTGGTGCGAATGCGTACACCAATTTAATTACGATTTGGATCTAAAAAAAAACATTTGAGGCTACTCGAGCGTTCACATCTCGGTGATCCTTATCAAAATGAGTGATCCGAAAACAGAATCGAATGGGGGCTCACGAAATGTACATTCCTCCCTAATTATTTCCAAGGTTAGTCATAGAATAATAAATCGAAAAGGTTTTGTGTAAGGGAGACTCTCTTTGCACATGTGACCTGTCGCGAAGAAAGGAACGTCAGTCGGAAAGGCAAGATTTTTCAGGGCGATTTTTCATCAGAAAGAGCAACTTAATATATATTTAATAAAGAAAAAACCCGAAAATCGATTTTTTCCGGCTAAGGTCCCTTTCTTCGCGACAGGTCACATATTTATTCTTTTACGTCTTGTCTGGTACAGAAAACCCATATCTGAATTATTATTTTATGAATAGTCTTGCTAAAAATATGTCATTCCTTTTTCTCTTATCAATTTTACTTATTTCATTAATTTCCCTATAATCGAGGTAATCGAGTTAATCAAGTCCAAGCGATAATTTATTCAACTCCCAGCTTCGGATGTGTATCTGATTATAGATATTAGACTTCAAAGGTCAGTTATCTATTTCCGTTCGGATTCGCCTAAGTCGCCCTTTTCCGGATGCTTGAACGCGACACATGTCCGGCCGAGCGGACTTTCCCTCGCTTTCCATCAACAGAGGGGAACCCCTAGAGGAAGGGGGTGTTTTGTGGCTCACCCCGAGGACACAGTGTCATCAGGAACAATTAGGGACCAGTCTTGGTCATCAACACGTGTATCGGAGTCCCGCACATCATACGACCCCTATACGTCAAACTAGTTTCTCGTATCGCATTACGCATTATTCCTTTCCTTAATTCGGTTCCATCCACTCGCCCCTTCTTCATAACCTTTTCTTTTTTCCCATACCCTTCTGTTTAGCTTCTGTACTCCTTATTTCTCTTTCTCTATCTTTTCATGCGATTAGACTATTATCCGCCTTTGACGCAATTATGATGCATAATTACTAGGTCTCGTTAATCGCGAACCCCACTTGAGAGGCACCACATTACTCCGCGACTACGAAATGTGGACATATGGCTACATTGATAATCTGTTATTTTATTGTAATGGAATTGCATGGAATTGGACTGAATAAAAGATTGAAACTTTCTTTCTGCTTCCTTCAGATTCACCAATACTTACTTAAAGAAGGGTCTACAATTTCACATCCAGATTCCAGAAGGTGCTTCAAATTCAACATCTTGATGAATGCTTTTGAGTATGATTTAGTTGAATATCTCTTGGATAGATCGATCAGTGATGAGAAATACTTCTTATTTCGAAAGGCACCCTATATAGTTCAAATCTCTACATGCAATACATTTGTGTTTCATGTAGGTGAATTCCAACTACAGCGGCAACTCGCTGATTGTATTTTTCTGAATCAATATCATTAATGTAATACAGCGAGGGTTCTTGATGAGGACGCGATTACACGCGGAAAATAGAAGCACTACCAAGGGAGTCGCACACGTACTCGGAATGGTTTTTTACGAACAGAAATTCTTCTTTTCAAGCCGTTATAAAATCTTTTCCAAAGATCTGATTTCGATAGTATGCAGAAACAAGTCAAGGTATTTCACCTCTTTGATTATCGCAGACGTGAAGACAGAAGTTGATATGTAATTCATGAAAGGAATATACAATGGCACCGTTCAGCAATTCCAATGAATATGTCCGACGTGCACCACATTGCAATTTACGCCGATCTAATCGTGATTAGAGTTCAGGGACGTGTGTAACCATATCGCACTCCTCACTCACGTATCAAGAAAATGAATGAAGAAGATGACTGAAGAATATTAGCGAATCGGTGTGAGGTGAAGAGGAATAGAGTGATTCTAGTCATGTTTAACAAGGTTCATGACAGCATTTATTCCTAGTATTACAAACAGGAAACAACATAAAACAAACTTAAGCTCATAAAAAATTTTTTCATTCCACAAAATCGTTTTGTTGACCGTATTTTGTTGATTTCAGAAAAAAATTTCAATTGAATTAGTCGGAATGTTGAATCTACGAGATACTTTTAGAGAGCACCTTACTAGAATCAACCAAAAGATTTGGTTAAATCAACCAAAATATTTTGTGAAAGCACCTTAAAAGCGACGGATACATGCGCACTTGGTACAAATGCGTATTCCAATTAAATTACAATTTGGTATTAACAAGAAAACATTTAAGGCTGCTCAAAGAAGAAGAAGATTCCAATTCAAAACAACAGTGCACGTGCGAGAGTTCGTAGCGTCACGAAAAAACCTAAAAAGTAATCCGTTTTCATCTCATTCCAGGGTTGAATCAACCAAATCTTTTTCTGGGTGTAGTATCTTCGTTTATCAGATCTTCAAGATTTTTTTTACGACTCTCTTAGTTTTTAGCCGCGAATTTGATATTAAGTTTCAAAAACTAGGTCTATTCGCAGCAGTTCGTAACAGCAAAAATGGCATCTGCAGTAAGTCTAACAGTAGTGTAGGGGTAACGTTATAAAGTCAGCGGCTGAATTATTAACAGGGGATAATGAAATTTTCTCGGATTATTACCTCTCGCATTGAATCTCTCGAGTGACCCCTTAGAGGAAGGTATTATAAGGCAACACATACACATAGGTAATCCTCCTTTCCTTTCACGATGCATGGGTGTGAGTTAATTAGAGGCTGAATAAGCTCTCCCACCCCTACCTATTCAGGGGGGTGGTACGCTGAAACGGTTTGTTCGGGAGGGGGTGTCGCGGTAATATCTTCTACGTGCTACAAGTCTGCCGCTTATTAAAAACATCGAGCCCTGGCCAACCTGGGTCTATTACCAACCCCCTAACACCTTTGCACTCTCTAACGCAATCACACTCTGCAACAGGAGTGTGTTGGGTTTCTGCGGTTTTTCGTGCTGCAAATGGGCTCAGATGTTGGTGTAATCGTGGCTTATTACGTTTCTTGGAAGTATTGTGGAGCTTATTACATTTCACGGTTTTGGGTTTGGTCCATCCAGGGTGAAATTATCGCGAGGAACTGAAATACGATTAAGCATTGGCTCCGGGTTAATGATGTACGAGTCAAAACGACTATTCAAATATTCAACTTAATCGTCTGCATACTATTTTTTCGTTTGATTGAATCTACTTTGAGACAGCTTTTTACTAGAATCAAGCAGAGGATTTGGTTGATTCAACCAAAATTTGTTGAAAGCATCTTAAAAGCGACGGACACATGCGCACTTGGTAGGCATGCATACTCCAATTCAATTACCATTTAGTTTTCGAAAAAAAAACATTCAAGACTGCTGAAGCAAATATGGTGTCAACGTTGATCAGCCATTGGTTGACCTGATAGATGAAGAAGACTCTAGTTCAAGGCGACAGTGCACGTGTGAGCTTTGTTCTTGCTGAAAATATGTAATTGCATGATTAAGTGAAAAATAGGCGTGATGTTCAACTAATTCGTCTATATAATATTTTTTCGAAAAAGTGTGAGAAGCGAATCGCAATGATTGATGTAACTTTGAAAGAAACCTGATATGTGCATTTAAGTTCGACGTTACATATATAAGGATGAGACCTTACAAGTCAAGTTAAGTTGTACAGGTTTCTTACAAACACATTCGTACTTGATGGACATGACCTGCACTTTGTAGACTGATTGGAAAGGATATAATCAATAAAACTCAAATCAGAATATGAGAGCAATGGCTTAGAACCTCTCAAATAGCTCTTGCTTTGATCATTTTTTCAATCAGCTTAAATCATTTTTTAAATATAGCTCCCACTCAAATCAACAATTGGAATGAAATAAAACCACTCATAATCAGTCTCTTCTATTCAGAATAATTTCTTCAGTAAAATTTGCTTAACCCAAACCGCAAATAAGTTCTCATTTTCTCGGAACGAATCTCAAACAATTTTCTCGCAGGTTTGTGTGAGTAAACCTTGATTAAACGCGGAATCGTAAGATTTCTTATTAATATCAAACGCGCCTTGCGTTGTTTTCCTCTCTCGTACTGCCGCCAAACTCCACCTTCAATTTCCCCTTCCCTCTTGCCGCCCTCCTTACCACTCCTCATTTACACACTAATGTTCCAAGATCTGCTTTCGCGATTATTTGATTTCGATTGATCCTCCCAACTCGCCCGCGATCGATTCAAGCCGAGGGTTTTCTTGTCGATTATCCCCACATCGCCGCCCATCTAATAAGGCTAATTTACTCGGGAATATTTTCGTAAATTTTTCGATTGTAAGAAGCTTTCTTCTTGCTCCGATTTCACTTCTCACCCCCTACCGAAACCTAATTACCCGATTTCGCTGCCGAACATCGGACATGCCGCTTCGCTCTTCCGGACGTCGACGTGATAAATTATTAAACCGAGAACCCACTGTCATTCGCGTAATCGCACTCGAACCGGAAAAGGAATCGTTTTTTTGCTTTCTAACGTGTCAATAGCATTGAATCGTACGATCGTAATCATTTCCGGGTGATATTTCACTGCGAGAGCCAATCGTATTTTATGCGTAAACAATAAGTGCGGAAATACAATTATTGATAAACTTCTTATCGATCGATGTCTATTTCTTTTGTTGAATTACTTATTTTAAGATTACAAATTGAAAATAGACTGTAATCGAAGACCCTGAGATTACGGATGTATAAGATATGTCCGAAGGTAGGTCTTTGAACATCCTGAAAGTGGTTAACAAAATTTCTCCTCTGCGGGCTCCCGGGCATATGGTCCCACTGTGTGGTCACTTAAGTCTCAGTAAAAGTTTGAATTGATTAGTGATAATTTTAAAGACATGTTCCGGCTTCGTCCCCTTCTTAAATATATGTATAATTAATTGTTCATAGACCAGATCGATTGATAAAAACTTCGGGAAGTTAGACAATTCTTCAAATTTGGATTCAGCGATTCAAAAAAAGTCCCTTAGTGAGCAGCTTCTCAAGAAAGTCCGAGTATTGTACATTTTCTTAAATTTTTGTTTTTAATTTTGAATTTAGCAATTTTGACTTTAAATTCGAATTAAGCGATCCAAAAAACCCCTTTAGTCAGCATCTTGTCAAAGCAGTCCGAGTATTAAGTAGTGAACATTTTTTGAATTTGGGGTCCACCCAATCTGAAAATAAATATACTCATTGAACATCAGTGAAATAAATAGTGGAACGAGGCATCGCGTTCTCGATCAAAGGGGCGTAAATCAAAAAGGTTGCACTCTGTCGAAACGGCTGGTTCGCGAGTTTGACCAAGCCGATAATTCGCGGAACGATTAATCATATTAATTGCTCCGAGAGGGCCTATAACAGGAAAGGGCCATTCGGTTCATGGTAGTTGAGCTGCTTAATTATAAACTATAATTAGCGAGCAGAGATGCACCGAGAGGCCCGATTAATTAAGGAAGCCCTCCAGCTATTAATTATTAATTGCCGACCAAGAAGTGCGCATCCTGTCTGTGGCGACACTTATCGTTCGCCATTTATTCCCGAAAACGTCCATCAATTATTTCATTACTTTTACCACTTTCGTTCATCAACTTGACACTCTTTTATTATTCTTATTTTTCTTTTCAGAATTTAAAATTACAAAAAAATTATAATGTCATGCATCATGAAAGAAATGATTATTCTGGACATTTATAAGTGAAGCAATATGTATTGCTCTCATATTATTTTAATTTTCCTAGTAATTAGAAGCTAGACGAAAATAAAATCTCGGAGCAGGAAATAATTTTAACGTCAGTGTCACAAGTCTTAATGATAGTATCAGAGAACGAACAGGTTAATTGCGCTCGACGACGAAAAAGTCTAATCACTTCCCGCGTTACAATTATTCGGTCAACTATGATCAGATTAGTTCAGAATAATTATCCTCTTTCAAAAATAGATTTTTTTAACAGGAAAAGATTATAATTGTCCTTTCAAGGTTATTTTTTATAGAAGCGTTACTTCTTTTTCTTATAATGATTTCGAAACATTGGTAAGAAGTGTACCTTCGATTTAAAGACTTCACCATTCACCACCCTCGCCCTCGGGTTCGGAGTTATAATTACTGATTCGCGTATAATTGTTCGGAATTAAGGAATTTAACTCGGGCGCACTCGACGCTCGAAGCGGTCACTCATTAATTGGTCTGGTTGATTGCCACTTGCCGTCGCCATAAACGCTAGATTGTAAACAGTCCGTGTTAGTAATTGTCCGTTGTGTGTCTGCTTATTCGAGTCGAGCCGATAATTAACCGCCGCCCATTCGTCGCGCTAGGATTGGAATGCATACGTAAAAACGCTGCCGCTGATCACTCGTATCACTGCTAAAACGTTAATAAAATGTTCTCCTACACGCTTACATAATATTATAAAAAGAGGCACATTAAATGTTGCAACATCTAAGAATCTCACTTCCCTCAAAATTTTCCTACACTCTAAAAAATTTCATGTTGTGAACTGCCAATACAGTAATGGAAGTTTATTACCAAAACGCAATGTAATTTTATAATACCTATGATGTATTGTAATTTCACAGTTGACGGTGGCGCCGCTCCACAGCGACGCACGCGCACAACTCTCAAGTTTACAATACTTGTGTTGTCATAAATTTTAAAGAATTACGTGATTTCACTTTACAATACCTCGATTTTAATTTTACATTACATTTCGTATTGTAAGGTATTGTAAGAATCACAAACATTCTTAACAGTGTACATCATGATACACTGTTCAACTCTTCAAGCAATATGAATCCATTCATTTATCTCTAAGTAATTTCAATTATTATACATTAGGGCGCAGTGAAAAAACTTTTTTTTTCACTAAATTTCTAATTGGAAGGGGTCGGAAAAGTTGTTGATTGGGATCAAAATGACTCCCCTAAAGTTTCATCAAAAAAAATTCTTTCCTCACATGTACTTGAAGTTCTGAACGTTTGAATGAATGAATCTTTTTATTGATGGCTTCGTAAACTGGAAACAAACTAAAATATTTGTTCACTTATATTGGAAATAATAGATTATCGAAAGATACTTATAATGCATTATTTTCAATTGTAGTTGGAACAATATTTATGGGTAAGAAAGAATTGGCAAAACATTTTTCGTTCAACTGAACGTTCAGAACTTCAGATACATCTTCCTCACCCGCATCGATGTTATACATGAAAACAAGGAAAAAGTTTACAATTCTCATTATTTTATAAGAAAAACAATATTTCTAAGGCCGGGATTAGTAGCAAAAGTTGTTTAGTACAACTAGATTCGTAACTGTGTAGTGTAGACCCCGTCATAAAATTCCTTACGTTCCCAAAATTAATTTAAAGCTGCAAAAAATGATAAAAACTTGAATTTTCGCTATTTTCTAACAGCTATCCCGAGTTTCTCGACTGCCTATCAAAAATTTAAAATATGTGCCCGACATGTATGTGAAATAGTTAAATATAAAAAAAAATATTTAAAAAAATCGAAACTATGATCATTTTCTGCAACGTAAAGTTGCAAAAAATGTAAAAGAATCGGTTTCCTCGCTACTATGACAATTTGAGTACATTTCCTACAATCCTGTAAATTGTATTCGGACATTTTTTGAGCCAAAATTAAACAAAATATATTTAAGATATTAACATTCATAACAATATTTTTTAATTTTTCAAATTTACGGACCAAAACAAATGCCATATATTTCAAGTTTGAAAGTGAAGGTGAAAAAATATTTTTGTGAATGCTAATATCTTAAATATATTTCATTTAATTTCAGCTCAAAAAACAGCAGAATACAATTCACAGGATTATAGGAAATGTACTAAAACTGTCATAGTAGCGAGGAAACCGATTCTTTTACATTTTTTACAATTTTATGTTGCAGAAAATGATCATAATTTTGATTTTTCAAATATTATTTTATATTTATCAGTTCCACTTACATGTCCAGCCACATATTTTGAATTTTTAATGGGCAAGGAGTCGAGAAACGCAAGATAGCTGTTCAAAAATAGCGGAAATTCAAGTTTTTATCATTTTTTTCACCTTTAAATTAATTTTGGGAACATAAGGAATTTTATGATGGGGTCTAGTCTGAAGAGTTATGAATCTCGTTGCAGTATAAAACTTTTGCTACTAGTCCCGGCCTCAGAAATATATTTTTTTCCTCGAAAAATAATGAAAATTGTGCGATTTTTCGTTATTTTCATGTACAACATCGATGCGGGTGAGGAAAGAATTCTTTTAGTTGAAGTTTACGGGAGTCATTTTGAACTCAATAAACAACTTTTCAACCCCCCTTCAATCAGAAATTTGAAAAAAAAAGTATTTTCACTACGCCCTACTGTACATGTGTCAATTTACTTAAAGGGTCCTCTTCGACGTCCCGGTTATTTTTTTCGACCCTATTGATTTTCAATGATTAAAAATGTGCACAATGGTGATTGTGTCCGTAAGTTATAACAGAAAAAATTTGGTAACCGATTCCCATAAGTAGAATGTATATAGGAGCTTTAAAAGTTTGATCTCCGAAGCCCTTTTGCCATGTCTCTAACATAATTTTTAGCTTCGGAGCGTTTTTTTATTGGAATGTCCTTGCTTTTTGAAGTTATAAGCAAAATGCTCTCACACTAAATCTGAAGGCATGAATTTTATTTTTATGAAAAATCAAAATTTGAATTTTTTAGAAATCTCGATAGAATCGAGACGAGATACGAAAAAAGTGAATGCAGCAAAGCTGTTCCTCATGTAAAGTTATAAAAAAAGTCTCTTGAGGCTTTTCTCTACCTTGAGTTTTTTAAAAATTTTTCGCTAAAATATAAATAAAGTGGACTATAATTGTATTTTTCTCAAAGCAATAACATTTTCTAAAAATTTGTTTCAACTTGCAGATTGACACATCAATTTTTGTTTACAAAATTCTAGACTATGTAAATTTTAAACTATTTAAGGAAACATGCTAAAAAACGAGCATTTAATTATTGAAAATATTTAAATAATTAACAGTTTTTGTCATTTTGAAAAACATGACAGCAACCAGTCAATTGCAAGACATTCTTAATTGATTCCGTGAAAAAATTGAGTCCATTCAAATAATTGGAAATTTTTGTCAAATTACAAAATATAGCAACAAGAAGTCTATGAAAAGACATTTTCAGTTTATTCTGAGCAAAAATTGAGCCTATTCATTCACAAATTGTCAAACTGTGAACAAAAATTGTTTCAATAATTGCAAAAGAGCAATTACTTTCAACTAATTATAATCGTACATTGATCATTGCAAATCACGAAAAAATTACTCTTGCTCATTAATTTGTTTATAAAATTATAAAAAAAAATTTCTTCTTACTCCAACAAATTATAATTATTTCTGTACAGTTATTATACTGATAAAAGAGCTGTTTTACTGAATTTCAAAATGTGGCACACTTGAAAAGTGAAATAAAAAAATAAAATTCATTTGTTATTTAAAAAAATGTTTCTCTAGCTGAAATTATTTGTTAGCAGTGGCTACACAGAAAGAAAAGTTTTGAATTAAGAAACTCGGTCTTGTTTTATGATAGAGAGGTCTTCTTTTAAGACAAAAAAATAGGCTTACGGTCTTCTTTTGAGACAGAAAAAGGGCTTAAATATAGATTTAAGACTAAAAATGGGCTTAGATTAAGGTGTAACAAAAACAAAACTCATTTTTGAAAAATACATCAAAATCCGTTGAAAAATGAACTGTCACGCGGATTTTGTTCAAAAAAGGTCTTTTTGGGTGGGACAAGTAAAATTCTGAGATTAATTTTGGAACTGAGAGAATTCAGTCATTAATACGAAAACTACCCGTTTTATTAAAAAATGGTCTGAAGAAAATTTGTAAATATTTTTGAGATAAACAATTTTCCAGCGCAACATTTTCTCGTATCTTGCACAGTCTGACCGGGGAACGGATTTTTTTATTTTTAATAATATTTTTCACCATTAAAACAAAAATTATGCGTCTCATCAAGAAAATATTTCGAAGTAAATTTATAGTTCTTTTTGAGGTGAACGATTTTGCTTCTTGACAGTTTTTTTCGTATCTCGCACAGTTTTGCTGGCAACTAATTTTTTATATTTAATAACATTTTTCACGATTAAAACAAAAACTATGCGTCCCATGAAAAAAAAATAGTCTGCAGCAAATTTGTACATCTTATTGATGAACAATTTTTCTTAACATTCTTTTCTCGTATCTCGTATAGTTTTGCTGGAAAATGGAATTTTTTGTTTTCAAAAGTATCATTTTCGATGGATAAACCACTGTGCCCAAGGTCAATCCAATCAATTAATTCCTTCGAAACTTATCGTGTTCACAGACAATGACGACGACAACAATGACGATGACGATGACCACAATGACGATAGACAGACACCGACCTAAAACCAATTAATTCTCAATCTGTGAGTCCCAAAACGTCGAGATTTGACGAAACCCGCGAAAATCAATTTTCACATAAGACCAAAACCTTCTCATTGAGAGGAGATTGTAATAGAAAAATACCGCGTTTGCGATATGATGCAAAAAGTTAATGTCAAATTGGAGCCCTGTTCATTTTTTAATCAAACTTACGCAAACTGTAGAGGCAGGTGGTTGATTCCACACGCAAAGGAAATACTCGAATGAGTATGAACTGGCATCTAATTATAATTAATAATTACTAAGCAAAGCAGAGTGTTAGAGCAGCCAATTATTGTGAAAGTACTGAAATTCTGCTAGTCCAGAAAACAGCCAAGCTGACTGACAGCGACTTGTTATCGCGCCTGTATCGAATGACAGGTTATTTACGCTATTTTTGGAATCACGAATCTATTTAAATTATCATAAATCAATTTATATATTTATAATCCACGTTCCTTGAAACCAATGCCCATTCACAGTGCAGTTCACTCTGAAAAAAGATTCCTCAACTAGAAAAAAAAATTTCTTTGATTCAAAGCTTTGGTTCAAAGAGATGATTCTTTGTTGCAATGAAAATTTTTCTTTGATTTAAAATTATTTTCTTCATTTTGAAGTTATTCTTGGATGAATGAAAAATAGTATATTAAGAAAAACGGTTAAGTCAAAACAAATATTTTTGTAAGTGTTGGAGAAGACAACTTTACAAGTGTTAAGATTTGCAAACCCGAATTATTCAATGCCATACATTTCAAATTTTAAATAACTGGATTTCCAATGCTTTATTTAAAAATTTTAATTTAACTTGTTAATTTTGTAAGCAGTTTATATAAACTAATGTAAAATTCAAGCATATAAGGCAAGAAATAGGTCGTGTTTTCATCAGAATGGTTTGAGATTGTCCTCACAGTGATGACAAATTAGGTAACTTTATTGTTTAATAATATTCATTAACGTTATACGCAAATTCTATAAACAAATTCTATAATAAAATGCACTATTCGAACATTTATTCACAGAAATACATTCTGCTTTAACTAAAACGACTTTAAATTAATTTAATACTTTAATAGTGATGTTCCATCACAAAACTTTGTCCTCTTAAGATATTTGGGTTATTTCAAATAACTTTGGAATTTTTTTTACTATAACTTTGGAATTCAACACCGGTAAACTTTGCATTTCAAAGTTGTTAATCATAATTTATTGCTGTGATAGGATGCTTAAGAATGCTTTTTAATATGTAATGAGGGTAGTCGTAACAAATAATATCCAGCAGTGGCTTTTCAAAGTCCGATGTTCGTTTTGAGGTGGACATACGTGACATGGTGAATTGCAGATTTATAAAATTAATTGATTTTAATGCTTTCTTTTCAAAAAATTTGATATAACATTCTTTAATAATATATTTACAAGATCTATGCAAACCTACAAACTTAATATGATAGTGCTGAACAAAGTGAAATTCATAAAGTGCATCGCTCTAAATTTGTGTATAAGAAATTGAAAATTATACACATTTTTGCTGAACTTTTATTAAAGCATTTATGTTTTACGTTTTTGAGTATTAGATGCTGAAGAAATACATCTACGATTCAGTTTCTTAGAAAAAATAATAAATTCTATAGCGGTGGACATAGTTGAGAGCGGACGTAGTTGAAGTTTTAGTATATTTCGTAAATAATCTTTGTGCTATTAAAAGATGTATATTAACTCATGGGAAATACTGAATTGAGTCAAGGTTAGAAGTGCGAAAAAAATTAATAATTACAAAAATATTAATTAGCAAAGGATAAACACAGGGAAACGTGGTTGAAGTTTACAAGTTACAAAACACTTTTTCGTACTTTTCGAAGAATTTTTTTACGATAATTTCTCCCAAAAACGTTCGACAACTTTAACGATCGTTTTCTCCGCACTCTTGAAAGAGAATTTATGTTAAAGCAACATATAATCTAGCCTCGTATTCTGAGAAATATAAGGAAAAGTATTGAATAGTTTTTTAAGTAATCAAAAAAAATTTTTGTAATATATCTATGGAATGTTGAGAAAAACAAATCGAAGTCTTGAACTTGGACTTAGGGACAATGCACTTCAATTATCCACGATATGTTCAAATGAAATAATTCTTAATAAAAATCACTTTTAGTCTGAATTTTTTTCTTGATTCTTATAGTTTAGGACACCATTTACTCAAATAAAATATACCACCTTGATCAAAAAGTTTTAGGACTCGTCACCGTGTGGCGCTCTCGTTCGGCCGATTTCAATTCTTCTT
>JAUMHM010000031.1:70484564-70502594 GCA_032362435.1 Melikaiella ostensackeni
CCGTAGTAGTTGATGAGAAAAAAAAATGTTCTTATATGGATTCAATGATTTTTACCTTCCCTGGTTTCGTCCCGAAAGAACTTAAAAGGTCAACACGAAGACGCTTAACGTCAGGCTAGTTTCCGCGTGAAGTAAAAACATTTTCTCTTGACAACTTGACAATTGCGATTGTTTTTCTTCAATTTTGTTAATTGCAATAATGAAATTTGAAAAACATACTTACGAATTTATTGTTCAATGCTCTTAATTCAATTTATAATATATCTATTATTTTTTGATTTTGTGTCTAAAAACAATTTGTATTTTTTCCTGTGGACTGAGTAAAACCAAAAATTACATCTCGAAAATTTCAGACTTGTCCAGAAATGTTAGAAATGGTATCTTTTAAAATTTCATCTTGGAAAATTTACGAATATATTTGAATTTATTTTATTTCTTCTAACGACTTAATAATTCCAGAAAAATTCCATATTAAAGCTATTAACCAAAAATTGTTTGTTAATTTAGACCACAATTCCTTTATACAATTTGTTTGAAAAATAGACAGATAATTACAGATCATAAAACATCGTTACTCAACATCACTGGTAACGTAATTCAGAGACCATGAAAAAAATATTTTTCTGACCATAAATGACGACACTGTGCATATGTTTATAAATTAGGAAAAAATATAAAATGATGATTTTGCGTTGCTGAATATATTTAATAACATAATTTGATGGAAATGAAAGAAGAACATTTTTTTCTCCTTATAAATGCCGAAACAGTTCACTTGTTTATATAATTTGTTTATGAAAATAACAAATAATATCGAATGTCAAATTTCCATTAATAAACATAACTGGTAACATAACTTGGAGAGAACTAAGCGAAAAAACGATTTTGTTCTCCTTATAATTATAAATGCCGACACTGCGTATTTGTTTATACCATATGATTAACAAATAATATTGGATGGAGAATTTTCATGATCAAGTATCACCATTTCGGTAGAATCAAGTAATTTTAACACAGAACACTTTCCATACACACAGTCCATAATTTTGTGCATTTGTTAATAAAATTTGTTGATAACATGTAAATTCTCAAACCAACAAAGTTTTTTTCTTCAGCGCACCCATGTGCATCAGTTCCAAGCTTCTACAGATCTCTTTAAAATTTATTGCTAAAGTTTTCTAAAAAAGGAAATCCAAATTCGGCCAGGAATGATAGAATTTGTTTATAAAAATGAAAAATGTTGTTGGATGGCAGTCTGTTATGTAAAAATTTTATTCTTAAGGAGAAAAGAAATGATTCCGCGGAAACGAAAAATTTTCTATGCATTGAGATACCAAATAAGTGAGTTTGTTTATGAACATGGTTTACAAAAATGACAAATGTAGTTGGATGGATGTATATTGTGTAAAAATTTTATTCTTCAGATGAAAAGAAATGATTCCGCAGAAAAGAAAAATTTTCTATGTATATAAATGCCAAATAAAAGAATTTATTTACAAAAATTGTTTATAACAATAAAAAATGTTTTTGGATGGCGATCAATTGTGTGTACAATTTATTTTTTAGATGATAAGAAATGATTGCGCAGAAAAAAAAATTTGCAATGCACTGAAATGCCAATTAAGAATATTTCCTTATAAACATTGTTTATAACAATGAAAGATGTTGTTGGGTGGAATTCTATTGTGCACAAATTTTATTCTTTAGATGAATGGAAATGATTGCGCAGAAAAGAAAAAATTTCTATGTATAAAATGCCAAATAAGTGAATTTGTTTATGAAATTTATTTAAACTATTCTCTATTACAGCTGCTTGGTGCTGGATCGCAATTAAACATGAATTTTTCACGTTTAAATAACAAAATTTGTGTTGATAATAAATCAAATTCTGAAAATGCAGCGGATGCCAGTTATATTCATTAATTTCATTGTAACAATTCAAAAATATAGAAACTTCGTTTGCAATTTAAGTTTATATTCAGTGAAAGTGAATTCACTAATTCGGTCTCTTTTTGAGAAAATATCAATAAATAGGGCGAGGTATATAGCACAAATATAACAAATTGCATTTATCATTTATCATTTGTTTCGTATATTTGTTATAAACAATTCAATTTATTTATTTTTAACAAGATCTCGCAGTTGGAAATAATTTCTGAAACAGTTTAAATTTAGTTTAATGGGAAGTAGAAGTGTCTATTTATTATTTATAATCATTGCTTATAATAATGAAGTTAAATATTTATGGAATAATTCATTTTCTATGAGCGAAAATTCACAAATTCCACATTATCTCCTGAAAAGAAACAGTTTTTTTATCGCGTTTATTTAATACCGCCCTGATAATATTTGTTGTTAACAATAATAAATGTTAAATTTTCGCTCAACTTTTTTCTTACAGTATCAATGCTGAGGTACTACTATAACAGTTGGAGTGAAAAAACCACTTACTCAAGTGCAAAATTCTTACAGTTTAGTATTTATTTAACAAATTGTTTATAGCAATTTTAAATTTAATTCTTAGCTAGAAATCTGGATTAAATATTAGTATTAACTTGTTTTCAGCAAAACTTATTTGAAAAAACAGAAAATTTCCATGAATAAACGTTCCTTCGGGGCATTTGTTCAACATATATTTATTATAAGCAATTTAATATATTCACTCTTAAAAATTTTTCGTGTTTGATAACTCTTTTTGAAACACTTTCAATTGTGTTAATCGGAAAAAGGAGATGAAAACCTACAGGAAAAAAATAAAAAATAGATTATTTATTGAGACAATTGTTTATAACAATTGTAAATTTATTTATTAGCTGAAAATCTTGATTAAATATTAGTATTAACTTGTTTCCGGAGAAGCTTATTGGAAAAAACAAAAAAATTCCATGAATAAACGTTCAGTTGGGACATTTGTTTAATATATTCGTTATAAACAAATGAATTCATCAATTTTTAACAATATTTCGCAGTTGAAAATAATTTCTGAAACAGTTTAGATTTGGTTTAATGGGGAGGAGAAGTGTGGCTAAGAGATCAAAATAAAATTGGAGTAATTGTTGAAAAAATTGTTCATAACAATAGAAATTGTTAACGTATGGCGATAAGTCGTTGCTATATAATGTATATCGATCTCGTAGTCAAAGTAACGAATTTGAGATGAAAAAAATGATGTTTTCAACAGTTAAGTACCATATTCAAGAATTTGTTTCAATAATTGTTTATGATGATTAAGGGGACGACATAATTTTGCCGAAAAAGCAAAATCTCGAATGTTGAAACATACCAAAAATATAATTACACTCATTCGCGTTACTTGGCCGCCCGATCTTTGGCTGGTTTCACGGTTGTTCACGATTGAATGCTTCTGCCCCCCCCCCCCCCCCAAGCGTCCCTTTACGCCCTGTACGCAAGGTCTTCTCTCGGACAGTAAGTGCCGTATTAGAAGTTGTTTACATAGCGACGCTCTGGGCATATACTTTTGTACGCGTGCCAGGCTCAGAAACTATATATGCGATCCTAAGTGTTTACTCACTCGTCGCTTTAAATCCGGTTGAAACTAGATTTTAATATCGCCCGTTACTTGGTCGACCTGAGCCGAGGCTAGCCAAATAACGCGAGGTGAATGTACTTAAACAGCAATTTGCCGGAAAATGAAATTTTCAGAAATTTCAAATTAGCGAAGGTAAAAAAATTACTGAAAATGTTTTATAATAAAATGGAAATATTTTGAAAGTGAAAATTCACGAAACTAGAACTTTAGGTAATTTAAAATTTCTGATTTTTTCTAGTTTCATTTTTTTTCATTTTCGGAATATTTCCATTTTGTGAATAAATATTTTCGGTAATTAATAGAATTATTTATGTTCTATGGGTGCAGAGCAATGATACTGAACAATAGTGAATTTATTTCGGCATTTTTTTAAAGATAAAAAATCATAATGTTGAAAATGCTAACTTTGTCACTTTATCTGTTTAAATATTATTGCACACAAAAATGTTTGTTCACATAAATTGTTTATAACAATTAACTTGTATATTCAATTCATTATTTATTTTCCTCAAGTATATCTGTATTAATTCCGATAAACGGAAAGTTTGTTTAAGCAATTTTCCTTTATATAAAAAATCATACGTTTGAAATTGCTAATTTTTTCATTGTCACCATAGTTGTTTACATATTGCTGCCTAAAAAATTAAATATGAAAGATTGAGAAGTTCAATTACCTTAAGACTTAATTTCTGAGAATTTAAAAAAAAACTTCAAAACCGTTAAGAAATAGATCATGAATAGTCAATTCAGGGTTTTCACCACTGCGCGTCGCCAAGCCGTTTGTTTAACGAGTGGCTATACCAGTCCTCCCTCTCCGTCGAATTTTGCTCGGATTACGCGCAGAGAAAGAGTTGCGACGATAAGGACAGAAGCGTTGCAGGGGCGGTCGCCCAGAGAGAGTGAAAGCCGAAAGCCGGTGCAGATTAGAGGGAGTAGAGAGACACAAGAGTGTCGCGCGCGGGAATTGCATGACCCGCGAATACGAGAATGAGAGAGAGTGAGATAGCGAATGAGGCGCCGCGAAACGCGAAGGGGGCGTAGGGTGGGAGCCAGTGTGTGAGGGAGAAGAGTGATAGAAAGAGAGAGAGAGCGACTAGTATCGTGTCGGACGCTGGGCGAAGCGCACGCTCTCCGAACACGAGGTTTCGCGCTATTATTATTATTATTATTATTATTATTATTATTATTATTGTTTTCACGACTCACGAGTGACAGTCAACCCTTTTCACCGGCGATACGAGTAGAGGAATAGAAAGAACTTCACGAGAAATAAAAGGCAGTTACAAAAATCTAATCTAGGAGTCACATAAACTGAATCAAAAATAAAAAACAAAAACGATTTTAATAGCGATTATTGAATTGATTTTCAATTAGTGATTTTACCAACTTCATACCGGCCTTTTTTCAGAAAAATTCATTAAAAATGAAGTAAAAAAAAGTTTCAAGTTCAAATCTAAAAGATTTTCATAGTGATTTTTGAATTGATCTTCAAATAGTTAATACCGGTTTTTTTTTCAGAAAAATAGAAGTAAGTGAACAAAAGTGTCAAGTTCGCATAAAAAGATTTTTATAGTAATTTTCAAATTGATATTCAAAAAAGTGGAAAAAAGAGTTCCAAAAGTTGAGAAGAATAGATCTTGATTGACCTTGATCGTCTTATATAAGTTATGGTCGACCACGTGTGACTCCTCGGACCATTTTGAAGGCGTAATTCCAGAATTTCTAATTAAATTTTAATCTCTATTTTAATCGAGATTTTAATTATTCCTAACTTGAGATGTAAACAAAGTTCCCAGGTACCAACATGAACATTGAAGAATTTAGAATTTATTTTTAAAACTGTGTTTTTGTCACTGACCTATCCGACCTTGAAACGTGTGTGGGTGTAGTGAAATGAACTGACAGCTTAAATAAACTCACCGAGGATTCTTCTTTCTGGACTAGGTTATCGAATTCGAGGATTGGCATATATGAAAATATAATAACCTGCAAATATATAATTCTGTCGGGAAAATAATGCTCTTGGAGAAGCGCGCGCTTTTTGCCCGGGATTGAAGCCTCGAATTTTCGAGTGTATGAATAAACGGATTTGTTTTAAGACGCAAAAAAGTGTTGAGGCAAGGCCACTAATCTTTAGATAGGATTATACAAAGTGAATAATAATAGCAATAAATTTGTGTAGAATCGTGAAACGATTTCGTGAAGTATTTACCCTTGAAAAGGTCATCCATTTTTTCTACTTGAACAGAAATAAATGAATCGAAGAAAATGTTCAAATAATAAAATTGAAATTTCTCCTAAATCGAAGAATTTTTTTTTACTTTTGTGAGTGAAAAAGGACGGGCTGTCAAGTTTGAACCTGCCAGTATGTTCCTGTCAGTGCAGTTGGTGGGAACACGTGTTGGTGGGAAAGCGTTCTTTCGCTAGGACGAAATCCAGAAGTGTTTTGATCGATAAGTAGGGTTTTCGCTCAAATGTGAAAGAATTTTCACGTTGATTAAAGTGAATATAAAGTGACTAAGAAATACGTTTGAAATTTGTGATTTGTGGCTTGTGTATTGACTCTATCCTGAGAATGAATATTGATGGAAGAATCCAAGATTAACATCCATCGAGATTTACTTGGATGGTATGGAAAATTCTGTATTATTTTTAATTTATTTTGAAATTTAGAGAAGAAAATATTATTTATTTTTCTTTTTGCATCAACAATATCATTTAAGATAAATATTATAAATTGTAAAGGATTCAACACTTGGAAGTGTTTGTTGAATTATAATCAAAACAATAAGATTTAGGTTATATAAGGTTAAGATTCATTATTAATAAAAAGTGTTTTTAAAACTAAATTTTTTAGATTCATAATCAATGATAGATTTAGGAACCTTGTAGTATTTAAATTTTATTCAATATTTATAGCAAAGTTATTGTTTTTAAACTACATATTATGAACATGTTTGGAATACCTACAGATCTGATTTTCATGTTTGGAAATAATTTTTTTTTCTTAAAAAATCATCTATTGGTTTCTGCATTATTAGTTTTCCAATGATTTTATCGCAGAATAATTTTCTTGAAAGCTTTGAAAAATTCGTTGAATTATGATGAAAAACCCAAGTTCGTTTTATATTAACGATTTTATAAAATTAATTTTTCACTTTTGACCATCGATCGAGATGGATTTACATGGATAGTAAGCAAAATTCTTGATTACTTTTAAATTGATTTTAAAGTTTAGAGAAGAAAATATTTACTTTTCTTTTTTTTATCAACAATATCAAATATAAATATTCTAAATTGTATAGGAATCAAAACTTGGAAGTGCTTGTTGACTTATAAACAAAATAATAAGATTTTGGTTTTGTAAGGTTGAGATACATTATTAATAATAAGTATTTTTAAACCTAAATTCTTAAGATTTAGGTATAATTATAGTTTCAGGAATCTTATATTATTGACATTTTAGTAAATATTCATAGTAAATTCTATGTTTTTAAACTATGTATTATGAACATTTTTGGAACATCTCCAGATCTGATGTTTATATTTAAAGCTTGTATAGGGTGCAATTCAATAAATGATAAAAAATTAAATAAAAGAAGAACTAACAAATTTGAACAAAAATTTGTATACATAATAATTATTAATAATAAATAATAAAATAATATAAATAGGAATCTATTTTTTCATTACAGAGTAATGAATGTATTCAAATGAATCTAATTTTTTTATTACAGAGTAATTACAAATACACAAACATGGTTTAAACAATTTAAAAATAATTTTTTTCTTGAAAAATTATCTATTGGTTTTCGCGTTATGAGTTTTTTATTTACTTTATGACAAAATAATTTATTTTATAATTTCAAAAATTGTAATGAAAAATCCAAGTTTGTTATAAAATTAATTTTGTACTTTTGAGCATCGTTCAAGATTTACAAAGATGGTATGCAAAATTCTTCTTTTTTAAAAATTGATTTTGAAGTTTAGAGAAGAAAATATTGTTTACTTTTCTTTTTCGTGTCAACAATATCATCAAATATGAATATTCTGAATTATAAAGGATTCAAAAATTGGAATAAAATTGTATTTACATTTTAGTACATATTTATAGCAAATTTAATATTTTAAAACTATTATGAACATTTCTGAAGCATCTACAATTTTTATGTTTTTATTTAAAGCTTGTATGAGATACAGTAATAAGAGTAATGAATGTATTCGAATTAATCGTAACAATTATTACAAATTTATTACAAATGAATTACTCATTTCCAAACTTTATTTCTTAGACCTTTCTTTACTTTTAGGCAATGTCTGAATGCTTAGGATCAATTTTTTCGCAGAATAAACTGAAATTTTTTTTAAAATGACTCCTTGTTGTCATATTTTGTAATTAGACAAAATATTTTATTTATTTTCAAAATTCTAATAAAAGAATGCCTATTAAAAAGCCAATCTTCAAAAGTAAGCCAAATTCGGCTCGTTTTTAATTGCAACATTTTTGAGACACGAAAACAAATAAAGGTACAATGAAAATTTCCATTCTTCAAAAGGGGATGCAACACATTTGACTTCAATGATTTCCTGTGCAATAACTCTTAATCATTTAAAAAATTTCTTTAAACAAATGCACATTTCGATCTTTTTTCCTTGAACAGTCTCATTTCTTTTTAAGGATTCAACCAAAAATGTCCTATCAATGACTTCGCCTTGTCATATTTTTTAAATTGACAGCAAATGTGAATTATTTGAACAATTCTTATAATAAATACCTAGGTTTACCTTTTTTACAAGAATAGTAGGACGTTTATTAAAAATTTGAATTTTTGAACTTTGTAAACGCTACCCTATAATTTATTTCCTTTTGATGAAAAAATAATGTACATACTCCTAGCTATTTGAGTCAATGACAACTCATTGAAAATCAATGATCATTCACTGAAATTCCAGTAGTTTTTCACTGATTTCTCAGTAAAAAAGTTACTGAAGTTTCAGCAAACTTTCATTGAAATTTCAGTATCATTTTCTACTAAAAAAACCAGTAAAATATGATTGAAATTTCAGTGAATAATCACTTATTCTCAGTGAAATCTCAGTGATTAAAATAGCCAGAAGTATGTCCCCGATTTTCAACGAAATTTCAATGATTCTCAGTGAATTTTCACTGAGTCGAATTTAGAGAGTAAAGCGCAGTTGGAGACGAGAACAAAGTGATTCACAAATGTTAAAGATTTGCAATCTCAAATTATTTAATGCTAAACCTTTCAAATTTCAAATCACTGGCGTTTTTAATGCTTTAGTTAAACGATTTTATTTTGAAAAAAGTTCAGTTCTACTTGTGCAGATGAGGTTAAGGTCTAATGATTCCTGCAGATTTGTTCACTTTAGTTGTATAAATATGGTTAAGAGGGAAAAGAGTCATGCCTCAATTCAAAGAAATCATTTCTTCGGTGATATTTCTGTATTAGAAAGAAACATTTATTTGCAATAAATGTGAAAATTATTAAGTTAAAGAAATGATTTGCTGGAAGCTAACATTGTAAAAAGTAGAGTTCTTATTATATTGAGGACTATTTTCGGAGCGTTCTTTTTTGAAGCCAATATGCGTAAATACCTGTATTAGTTAAAATAATATCACACTCTTAACAAAAATTTTGACCATTTTTTGCTAATCTGCGCTTTCATTTTTTAAAATTCAAATACTCATAACTTTGTCATAAAACATTTTTTGTCAAATTGGTAAGATACGTGCCGTCTTATTCCCTATCAGGAACAGCATATTTGAGTGACGAATAATTCTGTAACTTGAGCATGGACTGCCTGCCCGATTTGAAATAAATTCGGTCATGTGATGATCTATCTTACTGATTGTCATCTAATACTACTACGTTTTCCAAGCGTCAACACTGACTAAATAATGGTGGTATTTTTTTGGTCTAATGAAAAATTTGTTTGAGCCTAAGGTACCCTTATTTCTATAAATTACATTGTTCTTTAAGGTAATCGGTACAATGATTGGCCACGTGAGGAATTTTTCCAGTTAAACAGTTTGTAAAAAACACTAGAAGCGTCGATTGAAATTCTAAAATACACAGATAAATAATAAATTTTATAAAGATTTAAATTGCCGTAGTTAGTTTAGTGTTAAATGTAGTGGATAATTCGTATTTAAAGAAATGAACAATAATGTCAAAAAACACAATGATTGGTCACGACATAGTGATTAGCATAGGCCAATGATTGTATGATTGTCCACTGAAATGTGGTGAAATAAAATCATTGGCCACATCAGGTTATATAGATTACTGATTTTGAAAGCACAGTAATTAGCCTTGTCTAAATTGTATAATGATTAGCCGGGACCAAAAGCTGTTTTTGACATGATTTCCACTCATTATTCGTAAGACAAAGTGACAAACAATTTTATGCATAGTCTATAAAAAGTTTCATCAATTTTGAATGAATTTTTGCAAAGATATCAGTCATTTGCTTCTCAGTAATTGTGGCATATCATGTTTCCGCTTTATTGACGCTGACAATGATTGGCCACCCATTTATCGATATACAGACATAATTTTAAGGTTAGAATACTACTATAGTGTATGTTTCATTATCAAATTCAATTGAAATCCAAAAGTTTATAATTAAATCTATCGTAGCTATTAAAAAAAAAAATAATTTTCAGCAAGAGGACACTCTCAACCTCAACAGCTTTTCGTTGAAATTCCTTGCTCATTCAGCATCAACGGTTCTAAGGCACACTGCACTAGCCTAGCTTGTCGAATATGCTGCGAAATTGTTTACGCATCATCCTGCGCTATTTATTAGTAGTACATATTATTTGTGAGTAATCTTTCATACAAGCATATTTGATCAATATTTGAATCAATTAATATTTTGTCGACTTTGTATGTTGATTAGAACCAATCTATTCAGATTATCCCATTTTTCAAAATAGAAAAATGTAATAATCCAAAACCATTACAGATTTCTAAAAGTTACTAACTTTCTCAAATTTGTGAAATAAATTTAAATAAAATAGATGACTTTTGATAAAAATTGACTTAATTATTAATACATAAATTAAAAGGCATCTCAAGTATTCATAGGCAACCTTGCAGATTGGAACAAACCTTTGCTTAATGTCTCTCTTTTAAAATTTCTTGAAGATCGAAATAAAATCTACTTTCTTATGAAAATTTTTTTGTGTACTCAAAAAGAACAACCAAAAAGTTCACAAATATTAAAAATAGACTTTGAGACTACCTGATTTTTCGCCTCATTAAAGATAAATGTACAATAAATGTACAAACAAAAAGAAAAATGAAAGAAAGAGTAATCCAAAACCAACTTTACATTCTTTCTTTTCTCCGTCTGTTTTATACTACTGGGGACCAACATGTTTCGAAGCCAATTTAGACTTCCTCATCGTGCGTAATTTATGGGAAAACAACAGGTACAAAAATGAAAAACTGTCAGACTAGAAAATCATTATTGCCTAAAAATAAAACAGAGATAATTGATAGCAATTGTTACATATTTCATTCCTTGATTGAAATTGATTTTGACATAGGCGAACTATTCTGAAGAAAGCCAAAGTTAAATTATTTTATTCTTTAATTGGAAATTGATTTACACATATTCAAAATTCTGACACAAAACTAAAATCAATGTATCCAATTAATGACTCCATCCCAAATTCTGTTGTATATCGCAAGATCTCTTTTTAAATTAATGGCTTTGATACCTTCACTCGTTATAAATAGCATTTCCACATGAACTCTTTTTTTTTATTTATCTCATAATACAAAATTTTAACATCATCCCAATTCAACTCATGCCCGTTGTAAGTCTATATTTTGTAAGGACCAAATAATATCTTTCATTTCTATAAAAATTACTCTTATGTTCTTCTTTTCGTGTTCTAAGTGACCTCCTTGTTTGTCCTATATGAACTGCATCACATTGTCTACATTTGAATTTGTAAATCACACATTGTTTATCAAGTTTCTCATATATGTCTTTACCCAGTTTTACAGTCAAATTGCTTTTGGAAGGAACTCTATATATCGTATGTAAGCCCAATTTTCCTAACATTGATTTCAAGATTCTTAAGATATTTCCAAAATAACGTAAGACAACCGTATTGAATCTATTGTAATCCGGTACATTTTTTCTGTTCTGACTATTACCTTTACTCTTAATTTGTAGGATTCTGTTATGCATATGTTTGTCAATAAAGGTAAGCGGATAATGCTTGAGAAAAAGAATCTGTTTGCATAATTCAATATACTTTTCATGGAATTTTGGATGAGATAATTTAAGAGCTCTATCAATAAAATTCTTTACAACTCCTATTTTGTTTTGAATCGAATGATTAAAATTAAAATTTAGTGTCCTTCCTGAACAAATAGTTTTTCTGTGCCAATCAATAATAATAATATTTTCATTACTTTTTGTTAAGGTCAAATCAAGAAAATTCAATCTACCTTTAGTTTCAATTTCAACCGTAAACTGTTATCTTCGATGTATACTATTAAAAACATTAATGAGGGCGTCCGCATTTCGTGCATGTAAAGAAAGTACAGAATCATCAACAAATCTTGCATGAAAGTCCAACCCAAAATTAATTTTGTCAAAAACTTAATTTTACAATTCTTCCATCACAATTTAAACAATAATTGGGGACAAGACTGAGCCTTTCGGAATTCCAAATTTTTGTTCATAAAAAGTACCATTTGATTTAAAATAAACAGAATTGAAAACATATTCAATAGCATGAAGAAATTGTTTTTTCTCAATCTTAGTACATGGCTATTACGTCAAAGGGAACAAATATGTTATTTATTGGTATTTTAACATTCTCAATTAATTTTAGAAACGCAGCACTCTTTTCAACTGATCTTGCCGAAAGGGTAACTGATTCTTTGATAATTTTACTAAGAAGTTCTTCTAATTTTCTCGTGGGTGAACCTACTGTCGAAATAACCGGTCGTAAAGGAAAATCTGCTTTATGAGCTTTGACCAGGCCATAGGTCAAAGATAGATTTGTATGAATTCTGTTAATATCGCACCTTTCGGTATTATTTTCCAAACATTCTTTAATTCTTAGTCTCTCTAGAATTTTAAATCTACCTTTTTGAATCATTTTTGTAGGATCCTTTGGAATAACTGCAAAACTATCTTTATCATTCAAAATATGCGTCATTTTTTATTATAAACATTTTTCAGTATTGCAGCCGAAATACTCCCTTTATCAGCCTTAGTAATCAGTGTTTCAGGATGACATTTTGAAAAAAGTTTGCATGCTTATTCTGAACAGTACATGTATGTATTGCCTCTCAGGACCAAATAAATATTTAATTCTATTGATTTATTTCTTATTTAAGGAAATATTTAGTAAAATTCGGGGTACGCTTCTTTGAAGCAAGAAAACACATCTTCCAATTAAAAATATCTTTTACATCAGCCGATGGACATTAATTTGTTTGAAGGAAATATTTCCTTCATTAAAAATCACGTTTGATTATATCAGTCACCTAGTTTTTAGATACAAATCTCTTTATTTTTTCAACCAGTAACAATCTTCTTTCGCTCAATTAATATTTCACTGACAGAAATAATTATTAATTTACTCCAATAATTTCATATCTTTAGTTCAGATAAAACCATTTCTTTGGATTGAGGAAATGCATGGCTGGACGTATTCAGAACGATAATTTCTTTGACTCAAATAAATTTTCTTTGATTCAAATTTTTTTTTACTGTACTAAACAATTAATTCCGTTTTCAGATATATTTCAAAAATAAATCAATTTTTTTTATAACTATTGCGAGAAATAATTGATTCATAAAAAAGACTTTGTGTGCATCTCTTATTTGGTTGCGCATCGTTCATAATTTAGCGGCCACGCAATAAAACGCTACACGACTCGGTGTTAATTGACCAAGAAGCAATTACAGCATTATGAATAAGTTCGTTACTTACTTTTGCGTCATCGATTTATTACGTCGGTTACGTCGCGAAAATACCGGCCAACGAGAAGTCAAGTTTAAGACGCAGGCTTCGGACAATAGACAAATTTTGTAAACTTATAAACAATGTTCTCTTAAAATTGATTTATCACTTCACAGGTTAAGCACGCGTAAAAAGTATAGAATTTTCATTAACCTCGACGGGAATATACTATGATTCATCATCCTCTCTTGCCTGACTTCTTCAGTTGTTAAAACATTACGCTTAAAATATTTTTTAAATTAAATGGTAAAATTAAACTGTAGATTTAGGTTCGCCATCTTGTTGACATTATTTTATTCGCATCAATGGAAACTTTTGCAATTGCTTTTTTTCGTCATGCTACTCTACTGTTTTCTTGAGTAAACAAACAATAAAATTATTTTACTTCACAGAGTTGGTTATATAAATTGTAAAGACTGTCTTATTTCTATTTCTTAATTCTCACATGAATCATTAAAGGCTTAAACTGTAATCCAGCAATTGCGGATCATTAATTTTGAACTAATGACAGACCGATAAAAACATTTACTTCCAAACAATATCCAGCCCATTACTTTCTCCGGCGTGAATTCGCCGAAGAGTTTTTCGAAAGAGTTTTGATCGATTGACTTCATTCCCGCCGAAAGTTCGTGATTCAGAGTATAATTACGAGGTAATTACAGATTCTGTTTCCTTGTTCAGATTTCTTTTCGTTGGAGTACATAATTACTTTTATATCATTTTACTGTTTACATCATCCTACTTTTTATTCGACTTTTTTATATTTCAATTTACTTTAGCTGCAAAAAAACTATTGATTTGTATTTAATCTTTCGAAATCTCATGTTATTAAAAAGAATCACGTGAAAGGCAGAAATTACAAGACATGAAAGGGAATTCCTTAAGTGTCCAAAAATAGCACATGCAGTAAAATGAAATAAAATTTATTAAGTATTTCAATAAAAAGTTGTTTATAGAATAAGGTATGTGAGAATGTGTTTGTATGTGAAAACTTCTGTGAAAACGTTACTTCCGGTTGTATACGTATTTTAATTAAACGTTGCATCCGGACAGTGCGCCACCGCTCACTATAAAACGTTTTCATGCACTTGCACTTCATGCTTTTCGTTCTAACTTTACCAGCACACTAAGTGGGCACATTCATTAAACATTTCTATCTTCTGCCTTGACTGTTTTTTTTTTAACCGAACGCCGTTCTTTACAAATTATTACATATAATTGTTTTATTTACAATAGTAAAAGTTATTATGTTTGAATCTATATCAATCTACTCGCAACAAAACGTATCTGTAAGGATCATAGTGAATTTTTTTTTGTAAATATTTTGTCTTTAAAGTTTCAAAGGTAAAATAATTGTTATTAACTTACTTTATTTTCAGATCAAATTTTTTGGAACATGGAATTTTTCGCTGACTTCACTGTAAATCAATTAGCCTCAGAATTAGAAAATGCTTATAAAATTGGTCCGAATGTTATTGAAATATTAAGGGGTAAGTTCGCCAGACATACATATATGAAGATTTTTCTTTAAAAGCATAAGGATTCAATTTAATTAGAAATATTTTTTATAATAGTTTTCATGTTTCCTCTGTATATGTCAGTACGCAAAAAAAAACGAAAAATTATAAAGAAATGCCTTTAATTTGTTTTACTTTTTGTTTTGAATAATTCTCAAAATTGTAGTATTACGATATTCATGCAAGAAAGAGTGATCTTCGGAACAAAGTATTTAATCAAAGTATTTGATCAGTTTTTTTGAAAGAATCTATCCAACAACAAAGAACCGCATGGAAAATTCGAAATTTTACAGATATGCCTTATATTTCTTCAACATCGAAAAGGTTTGCTTAATCTGAAACATCGATATATAAATTTTCTTCTGGCGCAGTGACTTACAATTTTTAAATTTTATGTAAAATAAGATATAATAACCTCAAAAAATGGTTATCCCATACAAAAATATCCAAAAAGAATTAACGAATTTCTGTTTAATTCGAGCATCCTGACTCACGACTTCTGAATTAGAGTTGGCAGATCAGAAAGACGCTCTCCGGTCCGTATTCTTAAAAAAAAGAAAGATTCACTAAAGTATTCGTTCAATTGTGTCTTGTCCTAAGTAACAGTTCTTTATTTGCTTTAATTGTTTTTTGTAGCTTCCGAATATCTCTCTCTATACATATACAAGTCAATCTAAATGTTTTTCATATGCCGCCAAATGGTGAATACACTTTTGTCGATTGTTTTTGCGTTTTTGTTTTGGTTTTTTCTTCGAATCAACAGTTAAAATTATTTTAAAAACTATAGAGTTGTATTAATTTTAAAATATGTCGCCTGGAAAGTGTTGTAAGATTTTTTTTAAAATTTTATTTGTGTATGAGAATTCTTACACAAGTCAACCCTTACCATGTGTTATGGCGATACAAGTATATATCGTCAGATAGTTCTTTCTAAAAAAAATTTTAAAGCTACTGGAAAATTTTGGCTGCTTGTTTTGTTCACGAATTTGAATTAGTCATATTGATTGTTGCTTCGCTGCGAAATGTTTATAATAATAGTTATAATGGCTTAGAAAGGATAGAAAATTATTGAATCGTGAATCAATTGTCTAGATACGTTATTTCTTCACATTTATACCAGAAAAGAAAATTACACTTTGGAATCTCATGTTTTTTATGGCGAATCAGAAATGGGGAAATACGTTTCAGGCACTTTTACTGTTTGCTAAAAACAGTTATTTTTTTAACATGGAACGCGTAAGGTGTTTCAAGTGCAGAAAGTACGTGGATGAAGGTATCAATGGACTTACTCGTCATCCTCAACATAGTCATGGATCAACAGTCTCAGCCAAATGAAGTCTTGCCGAATCCGGAATTGATTCGACATCTTCCGGTAAAAATTCATTAAAAATCTATTTTTTTATACATTTATACAAGGATATTTTATTTTTAACTGCTATAAACTTTAAAAAATATTTTAATAAAGTAAATTTTCTTGTCTTTAGGAAGAAACAAACGTAACAGACTACGTAAAGTCTGGGAACCATACGCAATATGCGTAATGGGGCAGAAAAAATGACTCCTATTTTATTTGAGGAGATGGACATTTTATACCGTTAGATTCAGACGTAAATCACATTGCTGCATTTTATATTCTTTTTAAGTTAAATTTTGTAACAAACGTAATGTTTGCTGATTCATTGTTCTTTTTTTACAACTTCCTTGAGTATTATGTGTACAAAACAAAATCATACATCAAAGATTCTGCGTCATCTTTCCGCATTACTTTAACAAATTTTAAACCAATCGAAAATGAAAATGGCCGTTTTGATATGTTAGAGAACGACTGACCAATATGTTGAATGAACTTTTTTTTGTTCAATATTGTTCAGATGTTCACGTTTTATGTAATAATTTGCATGAAAAATTTGATAGCATACTAAAACAATTATTGTACAGAATAAACTAATTCTGAACATTTTAATCCCTTTGTCCTGTTAATATCTAATGGAACCTTCAATCTTAAGTAATTCTTGTTTTTAAATTTTTCAAATTAAATTCAAAATTAAGATCTCGGTAAAATTTTAAAATTGAAACACTTTTAACTTTAAAAACAAAAATCTCAATCTCCTAGGTCGTTTAATTTATAAGGGCCAATTCATTCAGTACGTAACTTTATTACCCGCGAACTTTATTTTCCTCTTTTCCCACCATAATTATTTGTATAAAGTCATGTAATCTGAATTAGAGTTCCAGCGACCTTTTAGTAAAATTAAAAAAGAGAGAATTCGTCATATTACTAAAAATTAATACTTTCCTGTAGCAGACATCGATGCTCCTTTATGTCCTATTATTTCCCAAAGTCAAATTCCTGTGTAGAAAATTTATAATTTTTAGTAATATGAGCCATTAAATATTAAATTTTTTTTAATTCGCTGGAACTTTAATTCCGATTACATGATAGCAACGTGCACTTAAGATTATTTAAATTTGGCGCCAAATTACGAAGGTACAGGTGCTGCCAACTACCGGTTCAAAATATTCCTCTTACTGATTCAATCAGTGACCTTACGAGCATTCACTGTATGAATAAGTATTTTTCCACTGATTGCCAGTCACCCATTTCTAGCTATTTGAATCAGTACAACATCACTGACAATCAGTGACACTTCACTGAATCAGATTTGGAGAGTAGTGTATTTATTTAAATAATATGTTTATAAGATTAAGAAATGGGTCATTTTAAATTAACTTCGGGAATCGTGTCCCTCGCTAACTTCATAGCCTTAATGATTGAAATATCATATTTTACCACCTTAATCAAAAAGTTTTAGGACTTTATTTTTAAAATCAAAAATACAAGTTTATTCATCATGATCGATATTCTCCCCTTCAAAGTACTCCCCATCGACTGCAACGCACTTATGCCAGCGCTTGATCCAATCCTCGAAACATTTTTTATA
>JAUMHM010000031.1:70525658-70549349 GCA_032362435.1 Melikaiella ostensackeni
ACCAGCCGATTCGGTTGATCGCTTGGCAGACGCTCCGCGCGGGAAGGCTCATTACTTTTCAATCAAACCCTGTAATCAAGTTAAATTTTTTGTAGCACAGTAGTATATACTCCTTGTTTAACTACAGACGTGTGACTGAAGAGCGAAACTTCTTTTTATTTCAACATTTTTCGAGTAGAATGCAAGGTTGAATGCTACACCCAGAATATTTCGAGCAAACTATTTTACGTAAATTGTATTAAAATAAGGTATTGTTGCTGTAGCGGCAATTTTATTTTCAATAGGAATACGGCTATTCTGCGAAAAATATATACTTCTAACCTTTGTTGAATGAAGTGCAAAGATTAAAATTTGAGGTTTGAACATGAACCCAACATGCTTAAAATGGTTCTTGATTTAAGATTTTTGACAAAATTACTAAAAAAAGCACTAAGCATGAAAGAAATAAAGCAAGAAGTCTTCTAGCGAACTTTCAGAATCACCAGCATCCACCCCAAAAACAGTTTTGATCATTACCCTGGCAACCAAGTATTGTTCAGATGCTCAAGAATCATCACGATTGCGTTAAAAGCCAACATTGGCAAATCCAAACATCACATCTTGGGAAACTTCTTATAGATCATTATTTCAAGGACTTGGCGTGATTGTCAATGTACGGGAATCATCTTGACTGCATTTGCGGTCGACGAATGTAGCCGTGAACATTAATTACTAGAGGACTTCATGTTTACTATTCTATTAGAGAACTGAAGCTATATGTATACCAGATACACGGAGATGGTCACAATCACAATCCGGATCAAGGTTGATATTAACCTCAGGCATCAATTCCTAAAAGACTTCCCAAAGATTCCTATTTTAATGACCTCGTGCAACAACCCACGCACGAGGACCATCTGGACTGAATTCAAGGTTGACGTTGGAGACAATAGACATCAATTCCTAGGAAACTTCTTGTGGGTTTGTATTTTAAGACCCTGATATGCCACCTTATGCATAGGGACTATCTTGACTGGATGAAGAATCGACACTGGTGACCCTCGATACCAATTCCTAGGAGACTCTCTGCAGAATTTCATTTTAAATACCTGGTGCGACACCTGATGCACAGAAACTATATAAACTGAATTAGTAGTCAATTTTGGTGATCCTGGTTATCAATCCCAAGGAGACTTTCTGTATAATTCAATTTTAAACGCCTGGTGCGACACCCAATGCACGGGAATTATCCAGGCTGAATTTGGAGTCAATTTTGGTGATCCTGGTTATTAATTCATAGGAGACTTCCTGTACAATTTTATTCTGAACAACTGGTGCGGCACCTGGTGCACGGGAATCATCTGTACTGAAATTCAAATCAATCTGAAGATCCTCGTCATAATTTCCTAAGAAACTTCTGTAGAATTTTATTTTAAACGCCCAGTGCGACATCTGATGCAAGGGAACCATCTATACTGAATTTTGAGTCAATTCTTAAGATCGTGGCTATCATTTCCCAGAAAAATTTTCGTAGAGTTTTATTTTAAACACCTGGTGCGACACGTGATGCACGGGAACCATCTAGACTGAATTTGGGGTTAATTTTGGTGATCATGGTTATCAATCCCTGGGAGACTTTCCATAGAGTTTTATTTTGAATACCTGGTACGATCCTAACGCACGGAAACCATCCAGACTGAATTTGGAGTCAATGTTGGTAATCCTGATTACCAATTCCTAGGAGACTTTCTGTAGAATATTATTTTAAACACCTGGTTTGACATATGATACACAGAAACCCTCTAGACTGAATTTGAGGTCAATTTTGGTGATGCTGGTTATCAATTCCTAGGAGACATCCTGCAGAATTCAATTTTGAACACCTGATTTGACACATGATGCACAGGAACCCTCTAGGCTGAATTTGCAGACCATTTTGGTGATCCTGGTTAACCATTCTTAGGAGACTTCCTGTACAATTTTGAAAAACCACCTGATACATCTGATGCAAGGGAACCATCTATGCTAAATTTTTAGTCAATTCTGAAGGTTCTGGTTATCATTTCCTGAGAGACTTCCTGTATAATTTTATTCTAAACACCTGGTGAGACACCTGATGCACGGGAGCCATTGAGGTTGAATTTTGAATCAATTTTGGGGATTCTGATTGTCAAATTCTAGGAGACTTCCTGTAGAATTTAATTTTTAACACCTGGTGTGACACCGAATGCACGGGAATCATTGGGGCTGAATTTGGAGTCAATTTTGGTGATGCTGGTTGCCCATTCCTAGAAGACATTCTGTAGAATTTTATTTTAAACACCTGGTTTGACACCTGATGCACAGGAATCCTCTAGACTGAATTTAGAGTCAATTTTGATGATGCTGGTTATCAATTCCTAGGAAACTTCCTGCAGAATTTAATTTTAAACATCTGATTTGACACCTGATGCACAGCAGCCCTCTAGACTGAATTTGGAGTCAATGTTGGTGATCCTTGTTATCATTTCCTAGCAAACTTCCTGCAGAATTTTATTTTAAACACCTGTTGTGACATCCGATGCAAGCGAAACATCTATACTGAATTTTGAGTCAATTCTTATGATTCTGCTTATCATTTCCTAGGAAACTTTCGTAGAGTTTCATTTTAAACATCTGGTGCGATACCTGGTGCACGAGAACCATCTATACTAAATTTTGAGTCAATCTGGAGATCCTAGTTTCTAGGAAACTTCCTGTAAAATTTTATTTTAAACACCTGGTGCGACAACTGCCGCACGGGAACCATCTAGGCTCAATTTGGAGTACATTTTGGTGATCCTGGTCAACCTTTCTTAGGGGATCTCTCGTAAAATTTTTTTTTAAACACCTGGTACGACACCTGATGCATGGGAACCACTAAAACTGAATTTTGAGGCAATCTAAAGATCCTCGTTCCTAGGAAACTTCGTGTAGAATTTCATTTCAAACACCTGGTGCGGCATCTGTCGCACGGGAACCATCTAGACTGAATTTTGAGTCAATTTTGGTGATCCTGGTTAACAATTCCTAGGAGACTTCCCGTAGAATTTTATCTCAAACATCTGATGCGACACCTGATGTAAAGGAACCATACATACGGAATTTTGAGTCAATTCTGAAGATTCTGGTTATCATTTCCTAGGAAACTTCCCGTAGAATTCTATTTTAAACACTTGGTGCGAGACCTGCCGCACGGGAACCATCTAGACTGAATTTAGAGTCAAGTTCGTTGATCCTGGTTACCAATTCCTAGGAGACTTCCTATAGAATTTTATTTTATAGACGTGGTGCGTCCCTTGATACGTGGGGGTCATCTAAACTAAATTTAGGGTCGACTTTGGTGAACCTAGACATTAATTCCTAGGAGACTTCCTGTAGAATTTCTTTGTGAAGACCTGGTGAAATACCTGGTGCACTAAGGTCGTCTTGTCGCGAATAAAGTAGTCACACATTACCCCTAGTGTAAAAGTTTGAAAAATTATGTAGTTGACTACCTGGTGCATTGTCCGGAAGCTGCCAGATACGACTTGGATGGTCCCTTAATAAATTTCTGCTTGGGTATTATTAAGCAAATATTGTATCTCATTAATCAGTTCTTTTTTTAAAGATTCCATCAGCTTATTTCGATAAATGCTTAATAGTAATGTACACTGGTGGTTCATTGGTTCAAGTTTACATGTTATGTTTCAGTGTACAAGAATTATTAGAAGCGGTAAAAATACAACATTTTTCTAAATTTTTTGTATAAATATAATATTTGTCTATGTTTTATTCATAGAATATAATTTTTTTATTTTTCAGAGTACTTCTATCACTGATGAAGCTTTTTATAAACAATGGTACAATTGTGATTTATGGTCTCAGCGAACTTTTGCCAAAATGATGATTTCCAAAAAACTCGAGTGCAAACTCACTGCATTTGGTACAGTAGATTTGACTATAAAGACCTTCACGATGGTAAATATAACAAAAAAAATTACGAAACAGAAATCAATGAAATTAAGTGTGAAACTGAATTTAAAATAAAAGCTTATCAATTTTATAGATACTAAGGCAATCGTATTCAGCCTGTTTATTTCTTCTGAAAGTGAACTCATGATTTAGATTCCATGCTCAAGATGATTTTCAGGAATATATTATTTTATTAAGGGAAGTAATTTATTCACTTAGCTAGGTAAAGAAGGTTCATTGTTTTAATTTTATTGCGATGTTCATCATCTTCCAATGGAAGTTTAAATATTTTAAGGTATTGTAAATAAATGAGAGAAATGTCAATTTCGAACTATTTCCGTTCCTAAATTCTCTTTATAATTTCTGGCCTTATCAAAACTAGATGCGATTGGGAAATTTTTCAAACAATTTTTCATAAACAAGTTCACACTTTGACTTCATTTTTGAATGAATGGCCTCAATTTTTGTTTACAGAATCACCTGAACATGTTTTTCCGATGACTCTTTGCTATGGACCGAATCCATTTCAAATCAGGCAAATTCTACACTCGAAGTCGCAAAATCTCTCAGCGACAAAATATGTTGTTTGCTAGGAGAAATTAGGAGACACGCATTTTTTCAAACTGAGAAGAAATATGTCCACAAAATTAGGAGCATTTAAATTTTGACATCTATTAAAAAAAAAACAAATTTTTAATTTAAACTTCTATAGTTTTTGATCCAATTTAGATATTCTAGTTTTCTTCTCGGATTCTGATGAGTTTTACCGACCTTTTTTGATATCCGTCGGAAAATTTTAAAAAGGTTCAAAATTGAACAAAATGGCGACAATTTATATTTATAAGAAACACATCCTGTGAGTTTTATGTGGGCTAAATAAGTTTAGTGGCCGGGAGAATTTTTTTTCATACGGTCGAATTTTTGCAATTTTTTCGTAAAAAACAAAATGTACTAAAAAATAATGAAATAAAAAATTGCACCTCTATAAAAGCTCTACAAAAAATATTTTTTAAACTTTCGTGATATTTTGCATCGTTTACGAATGCCTTCCTTATGTAAAACTCCTGCTTCTTTATTTTTTCATATATTTTTTCACAGCTTCTGCTGGCACGAGGAAGGCACCCTTTACGTTTTATGTGAGCTTACCCATTTCTGAGGACAGCAGAATTTTTTGTTCCTAAAAATAAAATTTTCGAATTTTTCTCGTAAACGATGCAAAATATCACAAAAGTTTAAAAGGTATTTTTTGTAGAACTTTTTTAGACGTGCAACCTTTTATCTTAACACTTTTTAATACATTTTGGTTTTTCCGAGAAAATTGCGAAAATGAGATTTTATGAAAAAAAATCTCTTGGCCGCAAAAATGGTTTAGCCCTCATAAAACTCTCAGGATATCCACCTTATAGAAGTACAAATTGAACAAAAAATTGACAAGAAATATGAGCATGGGTTTTTTGTTAAAATCGAAATTTTATATTTTCAAACAAATCGTCGTGATATCGTTCATTTTCAACGCTATGCATATTAAAGTTTTTCGTGTGATAATAGTTACCTGAACAGGTATATATAAACAGAGGCAATCTAAATGGAAATTTAATTTAGTTTTAATTTTCTGAAACAGTCCGTGAGTTCATAATTTGTGACTTTTTACTAACTTAATTAGAACATAATGAACCACAAAGGATAGTGATCCAAGAAAGTAAACTTAAGCAAAAACTAAAAAAGCATAACATTTGGTATGGAGGTTAATTTTGACATTAGAAAATTTTTTAGCAAGGGTTACAAACAATCATAATTTTTTCAGAAAATACGAAAGATACATAACAAAAAAGTTTAGAGGTGAAACTTGTTTATCTGCCAATCAATAAGAATTATCGGTCAGCGGATACAAATTGCTGTCATTTTTTTTACGCACACTTGTCAAATTTATATAGCGGCGGATAAATTTTATTTTTGCGCGGCGTTACAACATAATTCTGTTACACATTAATTTAATCCTATTTTTTGGTTCAGAGCTGAATTTAAGCCAGCATTTGGGCTTGAAGTTAGTTTTAGATCAGTGTTATTTTATTCAAAAAGACCTTAAGATTCTTTATAATATATAATTGCAATGAAACGCGATTTGAAGTTGAAAATTTCGGGAACTAAATAAAAAACACTAAGGAACGTTTATCTGGTCCTAATTTTTTTTTGTAATTATAAAAAGTTAGGACCAGACAAACGTTCCTTAGTGTTTTTGATTTAGTTTGCGAAATTTTCAACTCGATATTGCGTTTTGTGTGAGCTTTAGTTGGTTAAAAAAAAAATGTGAAAAAAAATTTTGAGGTTACGCTCATATGACCTTAAAGTAACTTAAACTCTTTAAAATCCTTTTAAATTTTTCTAACTCCTTCATATCCCTTAAAATTGTTGAAATCCGTAGAAATCCTGTGAAATAAAATTTGATTTATTCCCTAAAGATTTCTAGAAATTCGTCGAAATCCCTTAAAATCCCATTAAAATAGGTAGAAGCCATTAAAAATCCCTTGAATATAAATTAGATTAAACTTATTCAGTGAAGTTCTTTAAAAAAACATTTACACCCCTAAATATCTTATAAATCCCTTGAAATCTTTGAAAAACCTACAAAATTTTCTGAAATTTCTTGAAGTTGTTTGGAAACTTTTATAATAACTCAAAGTCTCTAAAATCCTCTGAAATTTTTTGAATTCCTTCATATGCTTTGAGACTATTGAAATCCCTTGATATGAAATTAAATTTATTCCCTAGAGTTCTCCAGAAATTCGTTGAAATGACTAATATTCCTTTGAAATCTTTGGAAATCGTAGAAATCCATTTCAATAAGTGGAAATCAGTTGAAATACCTTGAATATAAATTAAATTAAACTTATTCATTAATGTTCTCTAAAAAAAATTTGAATATCTTTAAATCTTTGAAATCCTTAGAGATTCAGTAAAATCTTTCTTGTGAAGTTTCTTGAATTACCCTAAAATCTTTTGAAACCCTTGGAATCGTTATAGGTATGCTTTGAACTTTTATACTCTAGAATTTAGGTCTCTATAAGTTCACTAAAATTCCTTAAAATCCCTCAAAATCTTTGGAAATCGTAAAAATCCATGAATATAAGTGTAAATCATTTGAAATCTCTTGGATATGAATTAAATTAAACTTATTCGTTAAAATTCTGTAAAAAATCGCTCAAATCCCTGGAAATCTTCGAAATTTCTTTAAATACCTTAAAATTGCTTGAAACCTTTGGAATCGCTAGAAACCCCTTGAAATCTTTCGAGATCCTACAATATTCTTCGAAATTTCTCGAAATTTTTAAATCCCTAGAAAATGTTGAAATCCCTCAAAATTCTTCGAGATTTAATCAAATCCTTCAAATATTGTGAAATTCCTTAAAATACCTTAAAATTCTATGAAATCTCTGTAATTGCTACAAATTCCTTGAAATTTCATTTCATTCTATTTCATTTATTTTCCAGAGTTCTCTAAAAATCTTACGAAATTCGTTGAAATCCGTGGAAATATCTTTAAATCTCTTGATAACCAGTGAAATCATTTTAAATTAATGAAATGTTTGGTAATCCCATGAAATCCTATTAAAAGCCTTGAAATCTGTCAAAGTCCCTCGAAATCCTTTGGAATCCTTTAAAATCCCCTGTTATGTTTGGACATCTATGAAATCATTTTAAATCACGTGAGATTCTCATGAAATCTGACGAAATCGCTCAAAATCCGTGAAAACTCTTAAGAAAATAAAGCTATCAAAAGGAAACGTTAACAATCATTCAGACCATAATCAGATTTATTCTTAACCTCAAGTATTGATAAGTAAGGGATGTTACAATACATGTTATAATATTATGGATTTTCTACTTTTTTAATTTCGTGAAAGGCATTTTTGATCTTTCAAACGCGGTGAAAATCAAGGCAGACAATTACACATCTGGTTTATGATAAAATACTATGAGCCACTTTCCCCGACAAAAACGAAAATTCTTATAAAAATCATTCTACAGGATGAAAAATAAATCGCATCCATGTAAAAATTAGCATAAATCTTGTTGGATTGCTAGAAAATATGATCCTTTGTTCAAATTTTGTTTGTTTTTTGAATGTTAGGTTTTCTAATTCAAACATGTCATAAATTTAATTGTGAAGCAGCTATGAAATCTTTATATTATGCACTTGTAAGGTCTAAACTGAAGTATTGCTCTGTTGTACGGCATACTAGGACCGCCATTGATAAATTCCAAAAACACTTTTTGAAGTTCTTACATTATGAAAAAGATGGGAATTTCCTACCACCGGGATCATATTATCTTCAATTGTGTGTGAGGTTCAACGAGTGTACCCTTGAAAGCAGAAGAGACATATCCATGGTCTTATTTTCATTTAAAATTTTATCAGGTGCGATTCATAATTCTAATCTGCTATCTCAGGTTCTACTCGCTGTGCCCCAATATGACACGAGAGAATTTGAACCTTTTTATATAAATGGATCGAGATCTCCATATACAACACCAATAGACACTATGTGCAAGATGTATAATTCTATGTACTCTACTCAACAAAATTTTGATATATTTAATCAATCTTTGCACTCTTTCTTAAGTAATGTTAATAATTACATTCAGCAACGATAATTTAGTGCAAATTTTTGAATTATCTCCATGAAACTCTTTATATCTCCCAATTCGTTATAACTGATATCTTGGAAATGTTGATTTGTAAAAGATGCGCAATATACATGTATGTTTGATTCATCATATGGATAATATATTTATGATAGGTAGAATAATCTAAATTTGTAAAATTATAATCCTGTAATTGGTCTTCGGACTGTACGATTTATTCAATAAAAATGAAAATGAAAATGAAAAATGACTTGCGTTCCAGTCGCTATTCTTAGTTCTAATCGGTAGTTTTTACTGTGCAGAAAAAGACTATGTACGAGTTTTGGATTTAGAGGTGGGGGAACTTTGAGAAAAATGGCTGCAAACATGGCGGTGCCAAGGTACCTGTACAGATTCAATTAAAGGTGAAATAATACCTTGAAGATGATTGATTCTATTAAATTCTTGTAGAAATGAATTCGGACACTTAAATAAATCTCACTCAATCATTTTGAGTCATTAACAATTATTATTTGCTTCAATAATCATGATTGACAGCTATTTGTTTACATCACAAATTCGTTTGTTTTTTACTTTTGTCCCTGTGGTACAAAACACTGTTAAAAATGTTTATGATTTTACAATACTTTACGATACAAATTATAATGTAAAAATGCAAGCATCGTATTTTAAAGTAATATTGCAATTTATTTATTGTGAGAATACAAGTATTACCATTTCCAAATATATTTTTCTTTAAATATTGTTTACACATAGTAAATATGTAATGCCTAATATGCTGATTGTAAAAAAATCTTGGTTAGCGGGGAAATCATTAAGAAATTAAATAAATTACATATTTAACCTAAAAAAAATTTATCATGTACGAAATATTCATCATTAGAATCCATTTCTGGATATTGTTCACCTATACGTCATACTTAATTCTTGATTTATATATGATCAAATGCTAAGACCAGCGGTTTTTAATTTTTGATAAAAAATATAATGCAAACCATGTATGCAGGAATTTTTTATTTTTCTCATAATTCGTTTTACAACAAATTTCTTGTAAAATTACATTACGTTTTGGTAATAAACTTCCAATATATTTATTGTAAAATTACAACGGAAATTTTTAAGAGTGAAGATGAAAGTTCTATCAAAAAATCGTCCACACAGAAGTTTTAAAGCAGTAGTTTTTCGAAAAAAGTGAGCGTTATTTGAACCTTGTTAAATCAAAATTCCACCGTCCAGCACGACTTCAACTTGAAATCACGTCTCATTTCATATACATGCAGCACAGTAAGACAAAGAATGTGCGTATGGACATATCAATTTTTAGCCTACAATTTTCATCTGAATGGTCCGATTCAAAGCCGAAACTCATTAAAAATTACGTCTAGGAGCATTTGTTAAATAAAAATGTCTTTAAAATGATTATAAACACAATAAGTCAAAAAAATTTATATCTTCTTCATTCGGAATACTTAAATATATTAGACCCATATTTTTAGGAGAAAATTTTAAAAGAGGTTAATCTTAAGTTAAAATTCGAATTAGCCAAACATTAATTTTTACTTGTTTTTTGCAAATTCAATAAACAAATAAATTATTTGGTTATTTTTCATTGGATAAGTTTAGTTTTCTTTAGCAGAAGCAGCTGTTCATATGTTGCCTATGTCTCTGGCTGTGATAATTTGTAATTAGATAACAATTGTACATTGTTTGAATAAATTAAATAAATAAATGCATAATTTAGACATGCTTCAGTATATAAGGTTCGTTCTTTTAACAGAATAAGCTGATATTACGTTGCTAATTTGCTTTTTTGGATACCTAAATATGTACTTATTTATTTAACGAGGATTTTCTACTGTTTAAGCAAATGTTAATAAAGTAATTATGCATAAATTCCATATTTTCAAGAAATAGATTTCATTTTTCAGCAAAATAAACCACAAGTATGAAAAACACAATGCAAAGTAAAGTAAGACTAAACTTACATCCTGAAAAATGGCCAAATTTTGAATTTGCTTAATATATTTGTTTGAATAAAACACAATTCTAGTCTAATTGCAAAGTATCGTAGCAAATCTTCGTTGGTGTAATATTCATAATGGTTGATACTGCTGAAAAAAATGAAGTCTATCTACCTACTGAAAAATGGACCAAAATATGTCTCGGCTCATTATAGAATTTGCTTAAATAATATACAGCTGTTGTCTAACTGCGCTAAGTATAACAGTAAAACGCCATCTATAAGATATTTATAAAGGATTTTGCTGAAAAATCGACCTTGTATACTGAAGCACGGCCAAATATTGCATTTGTTTATGAAATTTATTTGAATGATACACAATCATTGTCTAATTGCAAATCAACATAGCAAAAAGTCATTGGTGTTATATTTATAATTACTTATGCTGGAAAAACGAAATTTATATTCTGAGAAACGGAAAAATTTATGCATTTGCTTATTAAAGTTGTAATAAATCATCAGAAATTAATATTTAGCTTATTTAGATTTCGACTTGATATTATCCAACTTCCATTTCCTTCCAAAAATATGAGCCTAATATATCTAAGTATCGCGAATGAAGATGATACCACTTTTATTCACTAATTTTGTTTATAACAATTTTAAAAGAATTTTTATTCAACTAGTACTGTAAGAGGTTATTTTTAATGAGTTTCTGCGTCCAATCGGACCATTCAGATGGAAATTGTGAGCTGAAAATTGATATGTTCATACGCACATTCTTTTCCCAACTGTGCGGTCTGTATATCACATGGGACGTATTCTTACGTTCAAGTCGTGCTAGACGGTGCAATTTTAATTTGAAAAGATTTGAATGTGGGTCATTATTTTCATAAATTACTGTTCCACAACTTTTGTAGGAACAATTTTTCGATAAAATTGGTACCTTATAAGCTATAGAGACAAGAGTGAAAAAGAATCGAATTTGTGATGCAAAAAAATGGATTTTAATCATGATTATGTGAGCAAATAATGATTTTTCATGACTTTAAATGATTAGGTAAGGTTAATTCAAGTGTACTGAGTACATTTCTATAAAATATAAAGAGAATTAATTAATTTTAAGGTATTTATACACATTTCATTGAAGCTGTTCAGCTACCTTGGCACCGCCATGTTTGCAGTCATTTTTCTCAGAGTTCCCCCTGCTCCAAATCCAAAAATCGTACATATTCTTTCCCTACATAATTGAAACTATGGATTAAAATTAAAAATAGCGACTAGAACGCGACTGGTCGGTAGGTGAATGAAAACGGGACAATTCGCTAGCCAAATATCTTCATCTTAAAAATTCTCATTCGCGTACATCATGAACCGAGAGTATACAGAGTTAAAGGTGCCATAAGAACGATATGTATTTTTATGTATACGAGTCTCAGCGCTCCTACAGTTACGGGGGAGGAACTAAACCTGAAAGCCGCGAAATTCACATTTAAAAAATAATCAAAAATTAAAATTACTTCAATTATTGTTATGTAAATACTGTAAAATATTAATAATAATAATAATAAATAATATAAATATATATAATATATATATAATATAAATATTATAATTATATTATATTGTTATTATATTATAATATAAATATAATATAAATATAAATAATAATATATATATAATATAATATAATACGGTAAAACTTTATTTTTTCGCGCTTTATTTCACTTCGTTTCGTTTTGGCAACGACACTAAAAGCAAGTATGTGTGTAAACTGTTGCAGAAAACTATTTCATCAGCATATGTACAAATTTACATAAAGATTTCAAAAAGCTACAGAGAATTTCTAAAATTATGCTGAGGTAGCAGCTTTTTATAGTACTGAAATTACTGCTTTTTTCTTAACTCATTTCCATATGCAAAATTAAGAAACAATCTCCTAAACTGCATAAAGTTATACGTTTAAAATTCTTACCACTTATTATCATCTGTTGAACCTTTGTGCACTCCAATTTCACTTCCGAACATGCTTCGGATGAATTATTTTCTATTTGCGCTGTCAAAATGATACTTGCACCACTTGCAACCTTTTCGCCGTCAGTGTTTTTCCCTTTACGAGTACCTGTAATTTCACAATTTAATAAAAATATTTCATGAGGGCAGAGGCTTCTACATCAAATCATTAAAACTATTGTTCATGAAACTCGCACTTATATAAAAGAAGTATTAAAATACAGAAAAACTTAAATTGTTATAAATTCAGAACAACACCTCGATGCAATAAGTGTCTCGGAAAGAAAGTTTTAAATCACTTTTCTTCAAAGTGATCTCTACAAATCCGAAAATCAGGAGATTTGTCTTCGTCAACCTCAGCGAACTGTGTCCATTCTTCACGACTGCGAAATTACTGATGCACGACGAGACGATCAGTTGACGATCAGTTTCTCGTTGCTCGTTTATTCTTGTTCGGTTTCGTCAACTTCTTGCTGTAAAAATTATAATCTAATCAATTGTTTTTGTTAGTATCAGGTCGTATCCGGAAATGAACGACCTCAATCGAGAACCGAGAAATCTCGGTTTTGACATTTCCAAAAAACAAGTGACACATGCGTATAATAAAAAGGCTTGCTTTCTGAGAAGGTTATCAAGGTTATACATCAGGGTTCTTGAAAGACATATGACATGTTCTACATATTACTGAAAACTCAATCCTCAAAATTCCAAGATTTTTTAAACGTTTGCAAACTTATTTAAAATGTGTTTAACATAATACATAGTTATTCTCAAATTCCAGAAAATTCGTCCTGAACAAAAAGTATTCGAAACCATTTTTTAAATTTTATAATGTCCATTTTGCTGTGTACCCTATAAAGTTTAAAAATTTTACCTTCTTCGAAATCATAACTAAGGTTGTTATATACACACAAATTGAAGATATCGTGTGTAAATACTCTTCATAACCTTCTTCTTTCTTTAAAAAGAATCTATTAAATTTTCTAATGTTTCTCATTAAATTTTGAGACATAATAAATAACTCTCAAATTTGTTAAGGTGTTTCAACATACTTCATCAACCCTATGGACATTTAATTATGATTCAAAGAAATTGAAATTTCCTTTGTTACAAAGACACATAACATTTTGGTTTCGAAACAATTATGAAATTTTTTAAACCGAGATCACTCGGATTTCGTCCGAAGTCGCTAGAAAGTTCGAGATAATCTTTTGTCAATCAGAAAACGATATGAGAATCTCAATTGTCAAAGCGAGAAAAATGAAGATGTTCGTTCCTCGGATCATGTCACTCGAATGCATCACTATGCGAAATACAAATATTTATTCACTTATTTAAATTTGCAAGGGTTCACGTCCTTTATTGCAGTAAAAAAAAAAGCTTTATAAATACAGATAACAAGAATATTACCGCACTTGCCGGGTATATGAATGACATCATTTGCCATTATTTCAATGTTAAGCACTAAAAACTTATAATAAAAATAGACTTAAGAGGGGATTCTCTTTTATTTACTGTTTTTGAGTTTATTCTGTTTTTTTGTGAATGTTCATATCAGGAAAGTGAGGTGATGAACGCTTTTCTTCTATTTTTTAAACTATTTTTGCAACCACTGACACTACATCGGTTATTCATTTTAATGAGTAAATTATATATTACTTGCTTCTACATTTAGAGCATTTGGAGCATTTACAAGATCTGAATCCTGTTCGGTATAATTTTCATCCTCGGAACTCCTGATTATGAATAGAATTTCGTCGGTGTTGACGTTCTGAACATAATCTAAAATAAACAATAATCAAGTACAAAAATATTATTCGTTTATATATCATAATAAGTTTTTTTAACAGCTTTATCGAGAAAAGAAATACTCGCTCTCATAAATATAATTAAATATTTTCCTTAATTAAACTTTGGCTTTGTCGTAGTACATATACACACATGCGTTATGCCTTCCTTCCGGTTGTATGTCCGTTTCTGAAATCTACTGACTTTCTCTATAGATAGTCACTTGTTTCTTTATGCCAATGAAACAAAACATAAAGAAAGTCAGCGGATTTTGGAAACGGACGTATAATCGGAAGGAAGGCATAATTGAACATGGGTGTAATAATGATTAATTTTCATACTTGACTTTTACTGATGATTATTATTATTTATTATCAGTTCGTATCATGGTGGGACTCATGGGTGACCCCGAAATAAGCTCATGTACAAAAATAAAACACTGTTTGCCCTTATTAACAGAAGCTTGACTGGTCAATTTTCTTCATGGATCTTACCGTCTGATGTCCATCAGGTAGACCAATTCGAATGTTATCGAAGAGTCCCATTTTCAAGTGTAGATATAATATGCTAAATCATGAAAATTATTTGAGAAGGTGTTGAGGTGATGACCAGGGTGTGAATATTAAGTAGAGATGGTAGTTGAAAAAATCAAAAAGCGTGATGATCACTGGTCAAAACAAAAGCATGTTGACTACTGTTCATTACTAATCAACACGCTTTTTGGGTCTTTCAATTACCATCTCTACTTGATATTTACACCGTAGTCAACATCTCAACATCTCTTCAGATAACTTACTATGTTCAATGTTGTGGCGCAGTGCAGTATCGTTAGTAAATTTCCACCTGGGAAATGTTCCCATCCAAGAAGAAAAGAATAGAAAATCAGATTCACTCTTGTATTTTTAGATTGACAGATCGACTCACTACATTGGTCCCAGGTTTGAACGAGTTGGAGTGAGTGTGTCTGGTTGGAAATAACATAATGCTTAACTAAGCGTGTCCGCGATCGTCATTAGGACGCAATAATGGTTAATGGTTAATGGTTAGGTTAGCGTTCTGTACCGATGCGATGAGAGTCGTGTAGGTACCAATAGAATATAGAAATCGACGACAGTATACACGACAACGGACATATGGTTGGCTGGCTCGGCCGATTAGATACATTTGCATCACAATACCAAAGTCTGCCCACCACCACTAGGCCGCTAGGCTTCGCTTTATTACGACCACCGTGGCCCATAGTCTATACCCATACCGGCATAATGGCACTTAACCTGGCAAAAAACTGTTGCAGCTTTCGGTGCGTCCCGCTTGGGTACCTTTTGTTTACCAGCCTCTTTAACCCGTTCGAGCCGCTAACTCGGATCATCGCTACCAGCACCCATATTGTTCCACCCAAGGATCTTCGAGAACCACTGAATCCTATTCGATAGCTATCGCCGAGTTTCGACGCGACGCTTCGAACAATGGAAACTCATTCGACGGTTCACACGCATTTCACCAATACATTCTATTTTTTATATAACGCATTCAGTTTTATTCAATTCTTTCATGATAAACAAATAGGCTGGGGAAAAGATTAAGGGAGGATGTTAAAAAATCGCACGACCCTGAAGTTTCTTGTATCTATGCATTTCAGACTTCGGCAAAGCGTTATAAATAAAACTAACAGTGAGGTCCGAAAATTCAAATAAGCATTGGAATCGTCTCCGGAATACCTCGAGGGGACTTTATTATTTTTTCAAAAATATATTCTGTCAAACAATTACAGCGTTTTTAATGTTCTGCAACTATTATAAAGATATATAACAATTGCACACCAACTTTGAGTACATGACCAAAATCTACATCCTTACATCTCTAGTGGATTTCTTTTCTTTTTTGAAAAAAAAAAAACAACAAACATTGACCACTTACGTAGCTACTATGAGCTATACATATGGAACTTAAATCTGAGATTATCATGGTAGTGTTTGTACAAAAATAATGTCACATTTTTGGTAAAAATAGTCATTCTTACTTTAATTGGTTTTTATTTATGCAACCATACGATGCTGTGACAGAGCCTGTAGCAACAAAAGTGTCTGCTCCAAACTTGCAAAGTGACAAAACAATGTTAACAATTTTTCTACTGCACTCAACATAAACGTATACATGTGCGCCGTTCCATCTGTAATATTTGTGAAAAGCTATGCTGTCACTATTTTAACATAGAATCCCTGTAACATTGTAACACATTCTTTTGCGTGTATGATTTCTTTTTTCTCTGTAAATGAGTCTTGAATGGCCGCAATGATTGAACAATTTGTTAAGAATTTAATGCTCAGATTTGTCATCATTTGTTCTCATTTTCCCAAGTAAGTTACGTTATCCGAACCGCATCTAAAAAGCTATCGTGCCATGCGAAATGCAGGCTTACTGTGCGTTCAGACATATGTAATTATGTAAGTAAAGTGAGAGGTAGAGCAAGGCATTTACAAAACTGCGGCGTACTAATTATTATTCATGCCGGTTAACTCCACTATAGGAAAAGATTGTTGCTATCGGCTTTCTAGCATTATTATCGTTTGCGAACGAGATATGCAAAATCAAGTACCGCAGCCCGCAGCAGTACCACCACGCAGATGCTTTGACGGTGACTAAATCAAGATCAGTCACGGATGAGGTTCCCCTGACGACTTCACGACTGGTATTTGGTATATCGAACTTAATGGTCTCGTGATAATTTCGATAGCGATCTATAATCTATACACCGGAAATTATACAAATGGACCTTCAGCGCCGGTATGGTTTTAGAGGATTGTAAATAAACACATATACAATCTTCAACAAAAATTATTAAAACGAAAACAGTCGAATACGCCAGAGATAAAAAAAAAATGGTTAAGTATCAAACAAGAATGGCATATCATTATATTTATTTATTGTATAGAATAGAAAAATCTCATAATAAAATTATCTCCCTACCTATTTCTTCCTTTTCTATTTCAAACATTTTATTCTTAGATTTGAGATATTAATTCATTTTATTATTATATTTCACTATTTAATGCAATAATATAATAAAATGACATTCTTGTTTTATACCGTAAACTGGGACTAAGCGGCGCATGTAGGGAAAAACAGTGCACCCTTAATTCTGCATTTCTGAAAGCAATATTTGCTTATTCTAGGTAAAAGGTATAAAGGCTTGCAACTAATAACTGTGAAACTTTAATTGAAAAAGTAGAAGTTTTAAATAGAGAATTAAAGGTACGCCGCTTTCCCTACATATGCACCGTTTAGCCCCGTACTTTAGAGTTATTGTTTATCCCTGGCGTATCGACACCTTTTTTTAAATATTTTTTTTAATTTTATACCTTTCAGTGAATCTCAGTTGAATACAATTCATTTTAATATGTTTTGTGATTTTCATAACTTTCGGGAGTCCGTACGTCCATACGACTTCTCCAAAAATAAAAAAGATCAAGATAGATAAGACAACACCATAACACGATAGGTCCCCTTATGATTAGCCTCAGCTAAAACTTTTAGGCTCTAATTCACATAACGACATTTTCCTTTAAATATCATCAGGATAAAGTTCTAACCTCGTATATCGATGTAAAATCATCTCTCCTTACTGTGCCAGCCTCGGGTCTAGCCGGGACAGTAACAGGCGCTATTTAAAGCAAGTTTCAGCTGAATTTGAAGCGATGACTGAGTAAAAATTCAGGACCGGGTATACAGTTTCTGAACCCGGCACCACGCACAAATGTATATTCCCAGAGAGTCGCGATGTAAACAACTTCTGATACAGCACTGACTATCCGAGCGACGACCTTGAGTATAGGGCGTCAAGTAGAATTTGTGCTTTGAAAAAGTCAAATAAAATTGACGTTACACATTCCTCCATAAGACCAATCGTAAATCATAAGGATAATCATTAATCGTCTTTTCAACTATTTATTTGTATATATTATACGGCGAGCGCAGAAAATCGTGCGCGAATATTATGATGAGAATGTATTCCTTAAGGCCGATAGAGCCTTAAGTAAATAAATTTCCTTTTTCATTTGAAATCAAATACAAATTTAGTAATTTGTACATAAAAAACATATAAGACCGAGCTACTAATTGATCATGAAAGTTCATCAGTGATTCCACAATACATCATTCGGAACACCTAGGACGCGCATCTTCCGGATCTCGTGCTTCGCGCTCGATAATATATTTACCTCGTGCCACGCGCTCGGTCTTTGTACTTCCCCTACATTTTTGCACTGACCTTTTAAAATTGAAGTTCAAAGCACTAACAACTGTAATTTAGTGATTATCATTCTCTTTCGTTAAAGCTCCTTCGGCTATAACGAATACATTCTCATTACGTGTCTCGCGCTTTTCGCTCTATTGAAGTATGTCCAAATTTCAAAATTTTCTACATTATGTTAAACTCTATTATATTAAATGTATGTTATATTAATTTTTGGACCTTGTTCCGAGACTTTTGCTGCCGGCTAACAAATTTTGCCGTCAAAAATTGTATTGTTTCTTGTGTCGTTTTTCTATAGATTTTAATTTGCTATGTTTTATGGTATTTTTCATTATTAGAAGGAAAAATATGCGTAAAGAAGCAAATTTGTATATCTTTCAAAGATAAACAATTTAGTTTCATACAATTTTTCCATATCTCGCACAGTTTTGGTGAGAAGTGGTATTTTTTATTCTTAGTAACATGTCTCACGATTGAAACAGAAACTATGCGTCTAATCAATGAACAGTTTGAAGAATTTGTAAATCCTTTTAAGATGAATAATTTTTTCTCTCAAGATCTTATCGTATCTTGCATAATTTGGCCGGGAAATGGAATTTAAATTTTCTAATTAAATTTTTCACGATCAAAACAAAAACTGTAGGTCTCATCAAAAAATGGTCTGCAGTTAATTTTTGGATCTTTTTGAGGTGAACAACTTTGCTTCCAAAAATTGTTCTCTTCTCTCCTACAGTTTTGCTGGAAAATAGAATTTTTCATTTTTTAAAAAGCATTTTCTATAGATAGAACCAGAACCCTTGATCAAAAATGGCTTGTCCACAAGCTCGTCCTTTCTTTTTAGGCCTTCGAACAATGTGCCAAAGGGCAACCCAATCGGACAATTCCTTCGAAAATTATCGTGTTCACAGACGAGGACAACAAGAAACGGACACTAAAATAAAATCCATTCTTTCTCAATCAGTGAGTCCGAAAACGTAGAGATTTGATAAAATCAGCGATATTCGATTCTCACATTAAACTAATACCTTCTTAATGAGGTGAGAATGTGAAAAATTTTTCTTATATAAAAAAGGAATTTTGTTTTTCAAATTTCTAAATACAAAAGACCACTTCTAACTAGCCGATCTAGCCCAAAATCTTATCAGACCTGGACATCAATTGAAGCTACAATTCGTCGAAATTTCATGGTCATAATTCCTTTTACTCTTCGAGATATGGTAAGAAGAAAAAAGTTTCACATACAGGACAATTTTTAAAATTGCATTTGTGAGTTCCTGTGATCGAGTTATATCGAAATATGTCAAAAAACTTGATTTGAAAATTTACATAATTACAAACCTCCCTCTATGAGGAAGCAATAATTCGAAAACATTTTCCCATGAAATTGGATAATGATCCTCTATACGAAGTTTTTGGATGGAATCGGATGCAGATCTCGGAAAGCTTTAAACAGAAATAGAAATTATTAGAAAGCTTCGGAGATGATTTTTTATCCTAAATTTGCGTTGCTACTTGGAATGGCCGGACCAGGAAATACCATCTGGCATTATTGAGAAAACGTGGGTTCCATCATCATGACATAGAAGATATAGACGATATCGATTTCAAATAAAAACTTTAAGTATTTCAAAGAAACGAGTGCCATTTGTTAAATCTAGAATAATTTTTATTGGTTCAGGAGTAATAGCGTAGCGGGTAGCCTCCAGATGCCTGCGCACCTAATTTTGTAAAAAGCAATTGTGTTACTCATTTAATGAAGTAACTGTAACGTTACCGCGTTACAATTTTTAGGTTTTAAGATTTCAAAAATGTAATTAATTTTATAAAACTACGTACAATTTCAATTTCTCAGCAATCGACATTACAGAATATGAAGTATCACAAATTACGAATTTTAGCAGCTGGATGTTCTGATGAAAAATGAGCATGTTTTAAATCGGAATCATCAATATACAAATATAAATTTCAGAATAAAATAAAAACGATGCAAACAGTTGACATCTCCTTTTATAGTTGTGAATGTAGTAGTTATGAATAAAAAATTGTCGGATAATTTTTATCGAGAGGCAGATACAAAACCACATTCATGGCTTCCATAATATACATTTGCATGTCAACTGTTTGCAGCGTGTTCGTACAACTTCAGACAAAAATACAGGTATAAGGGAGAGTGACTATCAGTGGGTCGGACAATTTTCAAAGTCGTAATTAAGCGTAAATTTCACATATTTCATCTCTCTTAATAATGTCAATCTAAATTTTATTCACTCAACTATATAACGGAAATGTGATGCAAAGGATTTTGTATAGTTGATAAAACAAATTTAACGTTTTTGTGAGACAATAAATTGTTCAATTTCCAAAGTCATCCGGTCACAGTCAGTCCTTCTAAGCATTTCATTCTTTACAATATCAACAAAGTTATTTTTCATAAAATTATGAGAAAAAGTGTTCAGAATAGTCGATTTATGTATAAATGTTATAGTATAATGAATGTAGTACGCAGTTTACGTCTCCTGAGTAATGAAAAAACAGAATGTGATGCTACCAGGCTTTTCAAGTGTCCAAACCTGTAGGAAGTGATACGCGGTTTCTAAAATGGGTCCCAAATTTACTCAGCAATTACAATCTACCTCTTATCATTATTAATGAACACTTGTTACGCTTATAAAAAAATTATTTATGAATTTTCTAATTGAGACACTTAGCAATACTTATCGTAAGCATACGCATTTTTAAAGATGTGCCTGAAGTTTCCAACGTTCACATGAAAGAATTTGGCTCAAGGCCTTTTTAGGGTACCACGTGATACCTGGCGGCTTAGCTGACCCTTGATATTGTATGGCGCTCGAGCTCGAGCTCAATGCTCAGCGGGCCGATGTGATGCTCAACCGAAGGCTACTGTATTATGTTGCATTGGTACGTTTCAATTGAATTCCAAGCCGACACTGAAACTCCTGTATGCAGTTCTGTACACAATTTTCGGGTAATTTAATAACATACGCTACTGCGTAGATATCTCAGCACCTATTAGACTTGAAAATTTCTAAAAAAATGCAAATTTCTTTTCAAAATACGTACTGTGAACAAGAAAAAAAATGTCCAAAGGCGATAAAACTTTTGATTAGGGAAAATTTAAAAAAACGGCCTTTTTGGACAACTATGTATGGAGTCTACTTAGGGATCGTTCATACAAGTATATTACGTAACATGTTTTTCGTTTGTTTATATAGTTGTGTCTTCTTTAATTTCACGACAATTTCATTCTCGTCTTTATTTAAACAAAAGAAAATGCGTCACGTAATATATGAACGATCCCTTATCAATGAAACATAAGTCTTTTTCTGCTTTCTAATTGAATAAATTTGTAACCATTTTCATACTTTGGCAGAAATAATAATTTCCAGAAAATTCTCAAACCTTAAAATTTAAGAACTGTCTACCGTTACGAAATTTTCCGAAAGACTAACCAAGAGTGAGGATGGGGATGGTTTGACTTGAGTGCCTGTTGTACTCAGGTGCCATTAGCGATTAGTATAATTTTAAACGTTAGAGAAGCAAGGCATACGTTAAACTAACGAAATGAAATGGAGTTCCTACAAAGTGCAAGTAAGTTTTTAAAATATGTTGTAACTCTTGGTGCGGTTAATTTTATATTAGAATGGAATTTACTTCCAAAAAATAAAAAATGTACAGAATGCGGCGGGATATTACATTTAACTACTAATGGTCGGAATCAAGGCGTGATTTATCGTTGTGGGACGGAACTTTCATCAGAGAGTTGAAAAGTTTTTTTTTTCAAGTAGTCAGCAATTGGGATGCTAATACGTCGCATGCTATTATTCAACAAAACGTGCTTCCTGGTAAATATAAGTATAAGAACGGATTGTTGGAAAGGGTATTGTGGTGTAGATCGCATTAGTTATATACACTCTACAGCAAATCACTCCAAAAATTTTATTAATCCGTCGGATAGGAATATACATACTCGGGTAGCCCACAATTACAGACTTTCGATTTTTTATTATTTGCAACTGGAACATGTTCCTCATACCAAAAAACTAATGCCCATTTTTGAACATAAATTTTGATATTATTCAGAGTCGGCGCTACGCTTTCAAATTTTTCGGTTAGAAAATCGGTTGGTGTTCATAAAATCGTAAAATGTCTGAGGAAACGTTAACTTTTCCTGGGCACCTTTGTTACTGTAAGCGGATTATGAGGAAGTGGGTGAGGTACTTACATGCGAATTTTATTGTCTTTGACTCTGGTTATTGGAACTGACAATGAGAATTGAAAGGTGTCTTCTACCTGTACTAGTTTACTGCTGGTGTGCCACACGCCCACCATGAAACAAGTAATTTATGGATTACCTGAATCGCTTACGGACGAATCATTTCTGGTTTTTGGTAATTATCTTATTGATGTTAAAATTTGAATTATGCGATTTTCAAGAGGTCGCATCGTGAATCTATGAGAAACAACTGCTGTAATTTTCAGCGATAACAAACAATATTTAGGGCCTAAAACTAGCTCATGAAAGTCGCGGTTTTAAGCAAAAGACAGTCATGTTTGAGACTTAAAAAATAATGCTTATAATTATTTTTTTGCTATTTTTTTAAAAGTACTTTTACCATTACTGAATAAGACGTTTCAAAATTTCATTAGATTCTTCAAATAATTTATATGTTGGATTGAAGCATGAAGAAAAAAATACATTTTTCTAGGTTAAACTCCATAAGAAATTAATAACCTCGGCGCCAACTCTAAATATTATTCGAAAATTATTTTAAAAAATGGACAATTATTTTTAGTATAAGGAACATGTTTCCAGCTGCAAATATTAAAAAATCGAAAGTCTGTCATTTTTGGCCACCCTAATACACACGCAGGGTATCGAATCGCATTGGTTTAAAGCAGTGGTCGGCAAACTCATCAGTCAAAAGAGCCAAATATCAAAAGCACAACGATCGAGATTTTTTTTGAGACCCAAATTTCTTAAACTTGAACTATATAGGTAGGTGCTCTGTTTATTAACCTAATAAACTCTAATTAAAGTTTTAAGTCTCAACTGAACTATAAG
>JAUMHM010000031.1:70560201-70572937 GCA_032362435.1 Melikaiella ostensackeni
CAGTGGCAAAACTTTGGAAGCACATGCTGAGGAAAGACGAGGACGATCCCATGAAAAAATACACCCCGCTGGTTTCTGGCACTTGCTTTCCAGTATAAAAAACGGACTTCAAATATCGCAATTTGCAAGAAGACAAAAAGAAGCAGATACTTCTTTCAAATTATAAATAATTACAGATAGTTCAACTAACTACCTCTAATTTAAATCACTTCATTATCTTCATCAGAACTGAAATTTTAGTTTTATAAATTAAAATGCTTGCGAATTCTCACAAATTTTCTCTTCCAGTATTTAATTTAAACTCATTCCATTCCGAATTAAAGAAATATAAAAAAAATTCCACTGATTTCAGTCAAATCGGAGTGAGATTAGACGAATTCAAAGAGAATGACAAACATTCGATGAAATTCATGAAAATTTAATGTAAGTTTTTCAAAATTCAAAAATATTTTAAAAAATCATTGAATTCAGTAAGTTTGGAATGAATTTAGAAGAATTCAAGGGACTTAACAAAATTTTAAAGAATTACAAAGAATTCAAATGAATTGCAAAAAATATTTGAAATTCTCTTAAAATGTTTGAGCTTTCAAAATACTTCAAAATCACTGAAATCCTCGGAAACCTTATGAAATCCCTTACAATCTTATAAAATATCTTTAATCCTCATAGGCCCTATATAATCGTCTCAAAACTTCCTTAATTCTTTGAAACCCCATGAAAATTTTTTTACATCCCTTCAAATCATTAAAATCCTTCGAAATCCCCTGAAATTTTGCAAACACCTTGAAAGTGACTCGCACAATTTTAAAATATCCTAAAATATTTCAATTCCTTTGAAATTTTTGGAAGCTTTTGAAAATTTCTTGGAATTTTTAAAAATACCCTGAAATCATAAAAATCCTTCGAAATCCCATAAAATTGTGCAAACTCCTTGAAAATGCCTTGGAATCTCTTCAAATACCCTAAAATATTTCAAATCCTTTGAATTTTATTGAAATCTCCTTAAAATTTGTGAAGCTCTTTAAAATTCCTTGGAATTTTTTGAAGTACCCTAAAACTTTTGATATCCTTTGGAATCTCTTCAAATTATTGAGATCTATAAATATAATTCTTGAAATCTTTTAAAATACCCTAAAATACTTCAAAAGAATTCAAGAAAATCCAGAAGTAGGTATAGACCTCAATTCGATAATGGTTAACACCTAGGTTAATTTATTGAAAGGAAAGTGAGTAAAGTGATTTTTTCATTTCGAAAAACGGACTATAGTAACTTCATTTTAAAAAAGTGACTCAAAAGCGATTTGAGAAAAAAGTGACTAAAAATGACTTACGTTTTCAATTTGGCAGTAAGCAGTAGGTTTCGGTAGAGCAGTATATACTGTTTCATACTGCTCGTCCCATCTCTGATAAGAAAAGTCTGTGTTCTTTACATTCCTCATTGTACCAGTCAGGGAACTTCTTAGTAGTTTCTTTCACTATAATTTCTTGCAATTTTTCAATCAATCCATACTGAGTCCGAAAAGATAAAAATTTTTTTGCCAGAAATTTAAACTGAATTCGCAGACTTTCGTGTACATTACAGAAGCTGCTGTTAAATTTCCCATCGAGAATTCATCGTTTACACTTGCTGCATTTGGGTAAGCCTTATAAAATTGAAGAACTTGATTTTCAGATAGCGCTTGATTATTACTTGTAAGAACTTCAGACATCTTGTGCAGTTTTTAAACTTTTTAAGACAAGCAAAAACAGTAAACCCGACAAAATAATATGAAGCATTGTCCCCTAAAGTTACGTCAGAATTTGCAATTTCATTAGCGCCCATTGTAGTTTCACCACTGTTTACAAGGTCGACTATTCGTTTGTTCTCTAAATTATTATCATTGTCTGTTTGTTTAATTTCGTTGAGAGTTGCTTTGATATTCCTAATTTTCTTATTGTCACTATTACTTGTGATTGTCAAACTGTCATCTATAGTATCTGTAGTCGTAATGTAAGTTTCTAACTCTACGTCATTTCCATTCAAATCACCTTCATCTTCTTTTTTTCCGTGACTTTCAGTATTACCATCAAACAACTTGTTTGTCGCCGTCTATCTTGCAATTACCTGATCTAAGAGGATAAATAAGGCAATTCATAACGATATTTTGCAAATTCTGACGTAGCTGAGTTGCAGTGGGATTATTTCCATGACCAGCACGTTGTTTAATTACGGAAAATGAGTTCTCAATGGGATCTTGTTGTAAACGAGAAGTAATTAAATAACTGATTTACTCTATACCGTAAAGAGCAGTTCATCATCTGTATCAGTGATCGGTCGTTTTTCTGGTCTCTTGAAAATACCATTGAACCATGGTTGTTCCTTCGCTTTCGAATGACTTTTATGTCTTCTGTCTTTTGCTTCTAACCAAGCAGGTATGGCTGGTCGCGGATGCCACGATTCTAAAGGTGGCATATTAAAATATATGTACAAATACAAATTTTCGGTTTCAACCGAAAGAACGGATATGTCAGCAGACTTCAGAAAAGTACTAAATACAACAAATTTCGGAAGCAAAGACCTTTTTTTTATTTATTTTTATACTGTCAGGTTGGGCAGTTCTAAATTTTGCTGAGGGTATACCCAGAATGAAGATGATGAAAAAGAACATGAAAATTTTGAACAAGTTTTACAACTCTATAGTTCATCTTTTTCCCAAAAGTATTAATCGTTTCCCAGGCTCAGTTCCAGTTCATATTCATATTACTGAATGGATCCAGAGGTTTCTATTCATAAGTCTCGTAACAATTAGACAAGAATCAGCTGTTCCCATTGGGATGAAAATCTCCAGTGATCGGTAAAAGAGAATAGAAAAGAAATGGAGGGAAAACCCAAAAAACTGGGAAAGAGATGGGACTAAGGGAGTTTGCCTGAAGAAGGACCTCAACCAGGACAATCCGTCATTAGTAAACAAATAGTTTAGCGACCGACAGGGTCAGGCCTACATAAGCTAAACAACAATAAGCTGCAGAAAAAAAAAGAAAAAGAAATACCAGCTATACCACCCTCAGGAGGATCGGCACACCTGGTCCTACGACGTAGGTGTATACCTGTACCCAAGAGTATTTAGAGGTGGGTTCATTCTTATAGGCCTATGCCCTATAGGGTGCCCTTTCACACACATAAACAAAATAAATAAATCAATCCGAAATTCCGTCAATTATATGTATTAAACTTGGATGTACCTCTTTGCGACTATTTATAATCAGAATTTTTAACCAAATTATAATTAAAGATTCTTCTAATATTTCTTCAACTTTCTCAGTGAAAAAGTTAATTACTAAAAGATCCGAAATCTTATATGGTTGCTGAAGAATGAAAGGATATAAAAAAAAACTTGGACCTCGATTCAGACTTAATTGTGACTTAATAGACGAGGCTATAATTTCTTGTTCTGTTTCGAAGTAGTGTCAGGAATCTGGTTTTGATTAGTTGGATTTCTTATGTGAAGGGGACCATTACAAAAATTTAATTGTCTCTTTCACGACCCAAATTTAACCTTCCTCTAATATCCTAAAATCTAAACCGACAAGGAACCAAGGCCGATGTCACTCTCATCTAAGCGAGACCAATTGGTTTGAAGAATTCTCGAATTAGTTCAGTTCGAATGCGATTGGAAAGGTAATCTTAAATCCATGCATGAAGAGCGTAACCTCACTATTCATTCTTCATTAAGATTTGATCACCAAAAATAAGTCAAATTTTCAGTGACTAATTTTATCCGTATTTTTGTTTGTTTGCATCAAACGTTATTCTTTCATTTGATCTTGTATCAGTTTTTTTTCTCTTCTCTTCCAGATGTCAATTTTTTGTATAGACTTGAGCTCACTGTGTCATAATCCTGTGCCAGGTGAGAATTTCGACTTTAGACTGGAGTTTTCTTCCTTAAATAAAGATTCGATCTGTGAGACACGTCCCTGCTTTTGTTTGCCTCCACTGCTCGAGATCGCGCAGAGAAAGGAAAGTATTTGTTCAAAAGATTGTTATCGCCTTGTGTAACTAAACTTCTTGGTACGAGGGTGAATTACCGAGGTGGGCTGCTCCGTCTAATCGTCTTGATTCTTTTTGCTTCCGATGTACCAGTTTCTTCGATGCTTTATTTTATCTTCTCAAAGGAATGCCCTATTTTACTCCTTCGAATAAGCCTCAACAGGTGTAGTTTTCCTTTTCAAAAGTGTTACATATTTTTCCTCGAGATAGTGATCCCATTTCAAAAATACGTATCTCATAGTCAGAGGTCAAAGTCAAATTTGGCGCCCTTTTGCGATTTTCATTATCAAGTTTTTTTGATTGCAGAGTTTGTCAATATAATAGACGGACTTACTCTCTAATAGAAAGAAAATGCTAAGAGTGAAGGTGATCCAAAAATATCTAGGAACAAGTATTATAAGTATGAAAGAACAAAGGGGGTCATAAAAATGCCCAGGAACAAGTTTCATGAGTGGCGAAGGGCAAATGCGGTCATAAAAATGATCAGGCCCAAGTTTTCGAGATGAAAAGCGCAAAACTAATCATAAGAATGCCAAAGGACAAGTTTCCAGAGTTGGAAAGGACAAAGTTGATCTTAAAGATATCTAGGAACAAGTTTTGAGAGTTGGAAAGGATAAAGGTGGTCATAAAAATGCCTAGGAACAAGTTTTGAGAGTTGAGAGGGCAGGAGTGGTTCCGAAAATGCCTAGGGACAAGTTTTATGAGTTGAGAAGGGCAAAAGTGGTTACAAAAATTCCCAGGAACAAATTTTATGTATTAGAAAGGGCAAAAGTGGTCATAAAAACGCCTAGAAAACAGGTTTTGCAAGCTGAAAAGGGCGGTTTTATTCATTTAAATGCCTAGGGATAAGTTTTGAAAATTAAAAATGGCAAGAGTGATCATACTAATGTCTGGGAACAAGTTTTGAAAGTTAAAAAGGGCAAATGTGGTCATACAAATGCCTAGGGACCAGTTTTGAGAGTTTAAAAGGGCAGAAGTGGTCATAACAATGCCTAGGCATAAGTTTTGAGGGATAAAAAGGGAAAAAGTGGTCATATAAATGCCTAGGGACAATTCTTGAAAGTTGAGAAGGGCAGAGGTGGTCATGAAAAAGCCAATACATAAGTTCTGACAGTTGAGAAGGATGAAGGTGATCATATGAGTGTCTGAGAACAATTTTTCAGAGTTGGAAAGGACAAATGAGGTCATAAAAATGCTTAGGAACCAGTTTTGCTAGTTTGAACGGGCAGTAGTGCTCATATAAATGCCTAGGGACCAGTTTTATGCATTGGAAGTGGCAAATGTAGTCATGAAAATGCCTAGGGGCATCTAGGGACAATTTTTTAAAGTTGAAAAGGGTAGAAATGTTCATGAAACTGCCAAGACACAAGTTTTGAGAGTTGAAAAGGCGGTGATATTCATAAACATGCCGAGGTACAAGTTTCGAGCACTGGAAAGGGCAAAGTGATCTCAAAAAGGCCTAGGGACAAGTTTAGAGAGCTGAAAAAGGCAAATGTGGTTATAAAAATACCTAAGGACAAGTTTTATGAGTTGAAAGGGGTATAGGTGGTCATAAAAAAGCCTAGGGAAAATTGTTTTGAGTTGAAAGGACAAATGTCATAAAAATGCCTAGACATGAGTTTTGGCAGCTGGAAAGAGCACAGATGATCATAAAAATATCTAGGGAGAAGTTCTGAGCATTAGGAAGGGGAAATGTGGTTATCAGAATACCTATGGACTAGTTTTGAGGATTGGAAGGGCGGTGTTATTCATGAAAATACCTAGGGACAAGTTATGAGAGTTGGAAAGGACGGGCAGTCATCATTTCCTCCACAGCTACCTGAGTTCTCTGCCCCTTCCCGTGCCCCCACAAGGCGTTGGAAAGGGGAAGGTATGTGACCTACATTATTTCTACGACTATATTTTCGAACTTCAAGCTTCGAAACCAGTGAGGGGTAGTGAGGTTGCGCACTGGAAGGGGAAGATAACTCAGGTAGCTGTGGAGGAAATGATGATCGCCCGGAAAGGACAAAGGTAGTCATAAAAAGGCCTAGGGACAAGTTTGGAGAGTTGAAAAGGGTGAATGTGGCCATAAAAATACCTAAGGACAAGTTTTATGGGCTGGAAAGGGCAAAGGTAATCGTAAAAATGCCTAGGGACAATTTCTTTTGAGCTAGAAAGGGCAAATGTCGTGAAAATGCCTAGACATGAGTTTTAAGAGTTGGAAAAAGCAAAGGTGATCATGAAAATATCTAGGTACAGGTTTTGAGAGTTGGAAAAAGAAAATATGGTTATCGAAATGCCCAGGCACAAGTTTTGAAAGCCGGAATGGCGTTGATATTCATAAAAATGTCTGTGGATAAGTTTGAGTGTTAGAAAGGGTGGTTGTGTTCATAAAAATTCCTAGGGACAAGTTGTGTGAGTTGGAAAGGGCTAAGTGATCATTAAAAGGCCTAGGAACAAGCTTGGAGAGTTGGAAAGGGCAAAGGCGGTCATAACATACCTAGGGACAAGTTTTGTGAATTGGAAAGTTTTTTGAAAAACTTAAAAATTCAATTTGATTATAAGTTTCTTCTTTTCTTATTTATATTGTTCTCGATATAATCTGTCCTAACTTTTTCTTTCGTATAAAACTGTGAAAAACTCTCGCTTCCTTTTTTGAGAAAAATTGAAAATTGTGATTTTTCAAATAATTCAAAATACCTACTACAAAATTAGATTTATCGTGTTTGGAAGAAATTTAATAATTTAATTGGAATTAAAATCAGCGTTTAATTAGTTTTATTTTATGCGATTATTCTTGTCAAGAAATGTTAAAGAAACACTTTTTCCCCCTTTTTTTAAATGCATATAAGACTAACGAGAAGTCTAAAAATTTGAATCATTTGAGCTATCGGCAAATTGAGGTGGTCGTTGGATTTAGTGTTAAAAATCGCATCGAAATCATGTCACACATGTTTCAAAAAAGTATGATCTATATCATTTTGCACAATGATTAAAAAATTATCATAAACAAATTAAGTTGCAAATATCTTTTAGCTAGGAGTTGTTACAAACAAACTGAGGCCAGATTCGAATTTAGCGGAAAAAATACCCCGGAAATGATGTCTTTCATTCCACAGATCCATAGGTAACATTTTTTTGACCATTGTAGCAGTTAAATAGCATGCGTGGTAAAGCTTATTCAAGATAAAAGAACCTACCTATGAAATGTCTTTTTGATTTTCCGAAAGACATCACAAGAAATTGATCAACAAAGGAAGCTTTTAAGTCATCTTTGTCCAATATCACCTCGGCATGACGACCAACCTGGTCACGAAGAAAAAAGGAAGAAAAAAAAAGAAAAAAAAGGAAACGATCGATCCCTAGCTGCTAGCATAAGAGTGACATCAAAGATACAAGGGTAGTCATTATAATACACACACAACTTTGTCTCGCGAGTTACGAGGTTCAGCAGTTATTGTTAACTCGTAGCTCGTGAAACGCGTGAATTCGTAGAAATCGTACGATTTTTGGCAACAAAGACCGAACGAATAAAGAGGGAAGCGATCCATCTTTGGCATTCATTCACCCAAAAGAATAAGTCTCTGGAGAGAGGGGAAGAGGGGGAGAGAAGGGTGCTCAAAGTGGAGTGGAGAGGAGAGGGGAAGGTGGTTAAAAGACCAAAGTAATATAGAAAAGAAGATAAAAGAAGGCATGGAGAAAAGAGACAAAAGGATGGATGCAGGGTGGGAAAGAGGAGGGGGTGAGGGGGATAGGGAAGGAACATCCGACAGTTAAATCGAGAGAAGTGTCAACCCCCATTGTCCTGATGGTCATAAAGATTTTTCGTAGCTGGGAATTTGTTTTAGGATATCTGACCAACCATAATGATCTTTCATCTCCCTTGCGAGACCTCCATGAGTCCACCTTTTGGTCTACTCTAGCTGGGGCAATTCGCAACCAAGTAGGAAGGACCTCTGGGACAAAAGGACCGGTCTTCCTTGAATCTACACGGGTGCTCGATGAAAAGAGATTTTTATTTTCTTAGGTATATTATAATGCAACCCCGTAGAGGCACTCCGAAGACGCGCGAAATAAAAGACGAAATCGATGAAGAGACATTATTTATTATTTGAAAATAACTTTTGAAAACATTAACTTGAAGTCATCTTAGGTAACAGAATTGCAGGAAAAGCCTCAAAAAAGTATGTTTCCAAAAATCAGTGTGATAGGCTACTATAGGTAGCCTATCTACTACTATAGGACTAACATGTTTCGAGATCAATTTAGACCTCATCAGGGAATTTTTTTAGGAAACTACGGTTTTGGTTTCTAGTATGTAGTATAAAAAAGATGGAGAAGGAATAAGAAAGAGAGTGAGAGGTTGGTTTGGTTAACTCTTTCATTTCTCTTACGCTTTTTCCCCCTGTCATATAATTATTTCTTATGAGCCTATCACACTGATTTTTGGAAATACACTTTTAATGTTTTAGGGCTTTATTATTTTAAAGGATTCTAGAGATTTTAGAGTACTGGCAACATTCAAAAAGGGAAGAAGAGGAAATAAGTTTGTGGCTTGGGAAGACAATGAATAATAAATATCCTCGATCGGGTCGTGGGTTCGTGCTTGGTGCCAACACTATAATAAGTACTTTCAAAGATTTCAAGAAATTTTCAATGCATTTCAATTAATTAAAGAGATTTCAAAAAGTTTAAAATAAAAAAGAGGGAGAAAGAATAAGAAAAATAGAGTTTGGTTTGGTTGACTCTTTCATTTCTCTTCCGCTTTTTTCCCTTGTCATATAATTGTCTCTAATGAGCCTATCACACTGACTTTGGAAATATATTTTTCTTGTTCTAGGGCTTCATTATTTTAAAGAATTTTAAAGATTTCAGGGTCCTGGCAGCATTCAAAAAGAGAAGAAGGGGAAATAAGTTTGTGGCTTGGGAAGACAATGAACAATAAAAGTCCGTAATTCTTATTAATTCAGTCTAATTTTGTTAAATTCTTTGGAAGCCTCGTGATTTCTTTTTTAATTCTGCCTGAATTTTCCCTAAATTCTTCTAAACTCACTCACTCCTACTCAATTGATTGGATTTTTTTGATTATTAAATTTTTTTTCAATTCACTCAAATTCTTATGAACTTTATCAAAGTATTTTGAATTCCCTCAAATTCTTCTAAATTCACTCTAATTTTACTGAAATCAGTGGATTTTTTTGGACTTTTTTTTCAATGTATTTGAATTCAACTTGAATTGTTTTTAATTCGTTCTAAATTCTTATGAATTTATCCTGAATTTGTTAAAATGGACCTGAAATCCTTATAAGTTTCATCGAATTCTCATGAATTTTTTTGAATTCAAAGGAATGTTGGTCACATTATTAATGCACATAAGTCACTTTTATTCAATTTTAATAACTTTTTGGGTTATAAATTAGGCTGTGGCGGCCGTGGAAATTCCTTAAAATGTTTATAAATCACTGACAATCCTGTGAAACCCCTCGAAATCTTAAGAAATAACTTGAAATCTTGTGAAATCCCTTGAAATATTTTGAAATCACTTGAAAACTTTACAAACTTTGAAATATTCATAAATCGATTAAAATTCACGGATATTTTGTGAAATTCCATAACATTATTTGTAATTTCTTAAATTGGTCTAACATCCCTTGAAATCCATTGAAATTCCTCGAAATCTCTTGAAATCACTTAAAATTATTAAAAATCCTTTGAAATATTCCAACATTCTTACATTTTTTGAAATACTTTGAAATCTTCGAAATTGTAATATCGGGTGTACACTCAAAATTCGAAAGATTAACCCCTCGGCATTGAAGAATTAACGGAAATGAATTTTTTTTATTCAATAAAATAAAGTTTTATTCTCTTATCAAGGTATGTAATAATTTAAGTTCAGTATTTGCAAGAACAATAAAATATTTCAGCACCATAACGATTTTAAATTAAATTAAGGGTTGTAAACAAACTGAAACTTAGCAGCGGATTTCATTTTTAAATTTAAAATGTAATAAATCGAGCGATTTCAATTCATTCAAAAACCAATCAGGTTTTCAAAAACAATGAGAGTGAAATTTTCGAGATATTTCGTTACATCACTTTTTTTAAGATAGATGCCTCGATAATGAAGTCAATTATTTCGATTGCCTTCCACCCTAAAAAAATTTCTTGGGTTGCCGAATACATTTAAAAATTCCTTCTTTTGTGACGCTAAACGCATAATTGGTTATCTTATCCGCCGTGCTATTTTTGAAGCACCTGAAAAGAAGTATAATGAAAATCAGGGTACGCATTCTTTGGGAATCGATTTTTTAAAAAATCAAGTGTTTTGTTAAAAAAAACATGAAAAATAAGCATAAAAGGTACTTAAAAATCAGTTAGAACCTCAAAATTTGGATTTCCCGGTGATTTTAATACTAAGAAAAGAGTTTCAGCTGATTAGATTAAAACCGAGTGAGGACAGCCTTTAGTGATCTACTTACTGGAATTCGTGTTTTAGGGGCACACAAAGTGTCCAAAAGAGAATAAGTTTAATAAATTTAAAAACAAAAATTTGTTTAAGTGAAATTTTTGGCAATCTATATTTTTACTACCAAACAAATAAGTAACCAAAAGTTTGTGAGAAATCGATGATATGAAGGTCTGATTTGTGTGAGTCTGGCGCAGAGTCCACCCTCCAAAGTAAATAACTCTCGATGTACAACTTGTAAATTAAGTAAAAACATTAATTTTTCATTTTTTCATGTAAGTTCACTGAAGCAACTATGTAAGAAAGAAGGAGTCACGAGGCAAATGTTACAAGGTTCTCGTGCAATGCCAGGATTATATATGCGTCGCTTGTATCATTCGTTAGCAGGTGCTCTCGAATCGCGAGACGTAATCGTGAGACAGACTCCGGATTTAGTCGCAGCATCGCCAGAATTAACTAGCGACTTCTCATGATTCGTAAAGAATTAAAAATAAATAAAAAAAATCAGAAGAAGAAAAGTAAGTGGAAAAATCAGACTATAAAAATGTTTTCTTTTAGCGAAAATATAGTCAAGGTCAGAAAGCTACTTACATTGTATCCCGAAAATGTATGTATATCATTTGTAAAGACGTGATCATAGAACCATAAGGTGCTATCTCACTTTTTTGACAAAAATGAGTCAATTGCAACAAAAGAAAGTTCAATGCAATCTCTTCGAGTGATTTCAATTTTATTCTAAAAAACAATCTCTGAATAGGTAAAAATTATAACATAGGATATGCAGGTAGAAGATTTGTAGAACTGCAAGGTGATATTTAGTGACCCGTTGCAGATTACTATTATGCAAATAAAAAAATGATTACAATCAGTGCGAAATTCAAGAGAGCTCCCAGCGTCAAAATTATGAAAGGTTATTATGTATGACAATAATGTAAACAATCTAATCTATTTTTCATACATGATAATTGAAGAAGAAGTCAACTTCATGTTCATCTTATAAAACCTCAAGGTGATATCTCCATGCAATTTGCCATACTGTTGAGACACAAAGTTCTACCTTAAAATTTGAAAATTTATTACAGCGAAGTTTTGGCATTCCCAAAGGTAAATCTTGTATCAGTGTTCTAATTATTCTTTCCAAAAACAGGTACACAATTTTTTTCTCATTACCACTAAACGTCTTCATGTACAAACTACTCAATTTTGAAAAGCCTCTTCTGTAAAGTTGGCAAAATGAAAGATAGCACCATATGATCTTAGGGTCACGACTAATTAAAAATAAAAAAAATTGGAAGAAGAAAAAGTGGAAAAGTGGAAAATGAGATTATGAAAATGTTCTTTTTTTTCAAAAATATTCGAGATCAGAAAGGTCCATACACCATATCCCGAAAATATACTGTACCGTTCAGGAGTATGACACCTATAAAACAAGCGATTAAAAACACGCTCTCACTTCTCGCACGGTATGCTCGGAACAAAATCAAATAGAATAATTTATACAATAGAGTTGAGAGTTTGATTAAATTCCGCATAAAATGAGCCCTGTTTGAAGTATTTTTGCTGAATAGAGACAAAAAGGAGGAGGACAGTATGAGGACACCTACAAAACTAGTGATTACAAACATGCACTCACTTCTTGAATGTTATGTTCGGAACAAAATGAGATAGAAAACTTTATAACAAAGCGTTGAAAAGTTGATTTGAATCGGCGTCAAATGAGCCCTATTTGAAATATTTTTAATAAATAGAGACAGAATTATGGAGAACAGTATGAGGGCACCTACAAAAGTAGCGATTAAAAAAATGCACTCCCTTTTCGGATGGTATATTCGGAACAAAATGATATAGAATAATTTATAAGAAAACATTAAAAATTGTATTCAATTCCACGTTAAATGAGCACTGTTTAACGTATTTTTGATAAATAGAGATAAAAAAGAAGAGGACATCTACAAAACTATGGATTAAAAACAAGCACTTACTTCTCGCATGATATGTTCGGAACAAAATGAGATAGAATAATTTATAAAAAATCGTTTGAGAGTTGAATAAACTCTGCGTCAAATAAGCCTTGTTTAAAGCATTCATGATGTACCACCTTGATCAAAAAGTTTTAGGACATTATTTTTAAAATAAAAAATACAAGTTTATTCATCATAATCGATATTGTCCCCTTCAAAGTACTCCCCGTCGACTGCAACGCACTTATGCCAGCGCTTGATCCAATCCTCGAAACATTTTTTATAATCGGTTTGCGG
>JAUMHM010000031.1:70574132-70591814 GCA_032362435.1 Melikaiella ostensackeni
CAAAAAAGTAGAATTTGTGCTTTTAACAGGTCAAATAAAATTGCTGTTAAATATTTCTTTATAGGACCAATCGTAAACCAAGATAATTTTTTTAATCGTCTTTTTAACTATATATTTGCATATATTACACGGTGAGCGCAGAAAATTTTAAATACATTCTAAGTAAATTTTTTTGCATAAAAATTATTTCAATTATTTTATTAAAAAATTATATTTTGAAAAAATCCTGTTACCACAATAGGTATTTACTTTTCAAGAGTTTTATATGCAATAAATCTATTTTCGTTAAAAATTTTGGTTAATCTAGTTCTGTACTGCTACCCTTCATTTTTATTATTTTTCGTATTTTTACAATATTTTTGAAGACTTATTGCCCACCTACTTTGCACCACATATTCTGTACTTTTTCATTTATAAGAATTTCTAATTTTTTACTGCTAATATACTAATCATTTTAATTTTAAATAATTAATTAATTTTTTATTTATTTAATTTTAGACACAGTCGCCCCAAGTCTCTCGAGGTCTCTCGAGCTGAGCAGAGAGAAGTGGTAGTGGAAGTGTAACATGTGTTTTTTGAGCAAATTTCTCCTCTATTAACACAAACCCGTACTACAGAATAGCATCTTCAAGAGTGCATGGGAAGTGAAAGACTGTGTGAGTGATTTTTTCAAGAAATTGTATGGAGATCAAACTATGGAGCATAACAACTTTGATTCAGAAGATGATGCGTCAGACAATCCCGTTGTAGGTGGTGAAATAAGAACCAATATCCGCGTAATTATATCCACAATTAAGAAACTAAAGAGTGATTTGGCTGCTGGTGTTGATGGTATTGCCGCTGGAGTGCTTAGGAGCGATGACTTATATTTATTTGTGTGGCTGTGCGAATTTATGACATGTGTGCTGAGAACCGTGACGTTTCAAATGATAAGAGAAAGGCGATTATTGTTCCAATCTAGAAGGAAAAGTGTGATAAAGGTGACTATACTGATTATAGAGATCCTGTGTATATCGGATATTTAGCTCAGCACAGATCATGAAATGAAGTTTGTAAGTAAACAAAAAAGTTTTCTGTGCACTTTAAATCTGGAAAAGGCTTTCGATAAGGTGGATAGAACTCAGCTTTAGGAAGTCCTAAAAGAGTGTGGAGTGAATGGTTGGCTTCTAGAAGCAATAAGAGCAATATATAATGGTAGTGAAGCGAGTGTAAGAGTAAATGGACAACTGAGCGGTTGGTTTGATATTGAGCAGGGCGTTAGGCAAGGCTGAGTTATGTCCTCCTGGATGTTCAATATATACGTGGAAAATTATTTATGAATGGCTCTCTTAGGCGAAGAAGGTGTTGATTTCGGAACAGAGAAATTGCGTGGACTGGCGTTTGCAGATGATAATATTGTTACGGCAGAATCAGTCGATGATTTGGGGATGATGACGAACAGACTGGATACCATCATGAAAAGTAGGGGTCTTAAGATTAACGTGAATAAAACAAAAATGATTGTGTTTGAAAGTAAGGGCGAGAAAGCAGTATGCAACATTGCCTTAAACGAAGAGAAGATAGAATAAGTTGATGAGTTCGTGTATCTTGGAAACTTGTTTACTGCTGACGGAAGGATTGATGCAGAGATATACAGACGTATGAACAAGGGTAGAAAGATTATCTGCAGTGTATGATTCATTGCTAGAAGTAAAAATGTAACGAATAAAGCTAAAATTGCAATATGTAGTTCTGAGCTTGCACCCACTGAGCTGTACGGTAGCGAGACTTTGGCTTGTCAAAAAAAAGGATAGAAATAAGTAAAACGCTAATGGACAAAGTCAGAATGAGTGGCTTCTCAAAGAATGTGATGTAGAAGGAATATTAACTGACAAGAGTGAAAAAAATTTGATGAGATGGTGTGGTAATGTTAAGAGAACGAATGAAGGACATTTAGCAAAGCATGTGTAAATACACATTACCAGTACATTACCGGTACATTACCAGTCACTTTAGCTAAATAGCTAAAGTGACTGGTAATGTACCCAGAGGTACACCGAAGAATGAATGGTTGAAATTTGTATCAATCAGTTTGAGTGTTTATGTGTGAATTGTGATGTATCATGGCTCTGTGAAGCTCTTCAAGTGGGGTGATTGCTAAAGAGATTGATCAGCGGCCCGTGTTGGAGCGGTGTTGCTAAAAGAGTGCGTTGTTTGAATGAGCAACACACGTCTTCTAGATTGATCTAAAACTGATTCCTTCTCCTGCACATCCCTTACTTACCTTTACCATGTAAATTCCTTGATCCCTGATAGTATAACGAGGCTAAAACCGTACGCGTTACGCTTGTTCCGAAAGGGATTTGGCTCAACGGTATGATAAAAATAATAATAATTAAGAAGGAATTACCATTCTCCTATGTTGAATCAATGGGAAACTTCATGTTCTTTCGGGCACGTGTTAATATTAACCGATTTCACTCAAATTTCGAAACCATTTTCCCAAAAATTTGAACGAAACTAGGGGGTGAGAAGAAAAAGAATCAAAATTTTTTTTGCACGATATAAACAAGGGCCGCTCTAATGTATATCGATAAACTATTTTAAGCTAATTGAAAAAAATAAGAAAAGAAAGGTTGCTAAATGTTCTATAAAGATAGGTATCTTGATTATTTTGCGGCTGTGAGTTCATCGGAGACAGCAAAAATAAGAGGGTGGTAACGATTCTCTGTGGAAGAAAACTAGATTGCAGTGAAGCTTGGCCCGTGAATTTGGTTGGCTATTAGAGACTCGCCGGCGCGGTTTCTGAGCGACCAGATTGGCAGCCATTATGCTCAAAATTGGTCCTTAATTGTGCAAGCAGTAATGAGTTAGGTTCTTCTAATGCATCGCACCCCCACAACACATGTGTTGTGGTGCTGCGACTATGATTATGACTATAATTATCCCGTGCAGATATTGCCCTACTTTGCCCTATTTAAAAAGGGCTGCTGACAAGACTCGAAACAGTATTTATATTTCGAATAAAAATGATCCAACTACAAAATGATTGGATGACATCTAGATGCGAATGGTATTAAAAATTTCGTTTGTGGGGTTTTGGCGAAGCTTGCAATTGTCAATGGCGTCGTGCATATAAGGGAATGCCTAAGCGAAATAAGATTAATTATGCATTCCGACGCAATTTTGGTTGTTTTTTTTTTGAGTTGGAGAATATCCTTGTTCAAGACAAAACGTAAATGGATTACATTAATTTAAATCAATGGTAATGATGCAGAGGACTGAAAAGTGATAATCAGGGCCCAAATTCAAAGTGCATATTGGGTAAATGATCAAGTTTCAATTTTTACTACTATTTACTATCAAGGTGCAGAAGTTAGAAGTTTTGCTGTTGTGAGTGATGACACAAAACACGACTCTGCGCACGCCTTATTGGCAATGAATCTTATTTTCGTACATGTTTAAAAAATATCCAGCTGCAATTCCGTTGAAAAGGTGACGATTTTTACCTACTGGCGGAGCTGGAGCTCATTTTGAAAACCGATTCCAATTTCATGAGATTTTCTCACCTTGTGAGAACAACTGGATCTACTCTGCAGCAGGTCGCGGTAAAAGAGCTTGGGATGGAGTTGGGGATCTTGTCAAGCATTATGCTACTTCACATAATCTGAAGAAATCTCATTTAGAGTGCATAAAGAACGCAGGAAATTTCTTCAAATACGTAAAAGTGGTTGCAGGAATTCAGAAGTGTCACTTGTGGAAGGGTGTGCTTGAAGAAAATGATGAGAGAGATAGTTATATCGCGAAAACTGCAAAGCATCCCGCTAAGTCCGCTAAGTTTGTAGGGCAAAGTAGTCAGAACCTTATCACCTCAAGTGATTAATACTAAGACCATGCGTAGTCTTACGATGATAACCCTGCCGCATTATTTCCTTATGTAACGAGTGTCCGTTCCTCATCCAAGGCAAGAGAAGAAAAGAAAAAGATCCTTAACGAAGTTTTCCAACTCCACAACCCCTAACGAGATTAGTACGTTACTCGGTTTCATGATCGTACCCGCTAATGAAAGTATCAGATATCAGATCCTCGAAAATGTGCGTAACCGTTTTTCAAAATAAATCATCTGCTCAATTAGTTTTACAAAAACAGTATTCATCACTTTTAAGTTACAATTATATAGTGAATTTTCTAATATTTACAGTACAGAATGGCTATATAGCTCGATATTAAGTGAATGATCGATTCTAAATCAAGTCCCAATTTCAAATTATTCAACTTACAGTTTTTCAAGATTTTTTCCCTTGAAATTAATGAGTGGCCATCATAGGTTTGAGTCCTTGCATAAAAAATAATAAATATTGATGTGGGTGAAGAGTCTTTGAAAGGGATTGAGAGTTTGACGTCAACTGCGCAGAGAAATATATGGAAAAAGGCATGAGAGGGGGTGGAAGGGAGCAAAGGTGGAACTCAAATTTTTTTTTTTAAGTTTCGAAGATGAAGCACGAGTGGCCCAGAGTCTCGCTGGAGGTGTGAGCCTTTAGTACGGCTAACCGGTCATTTATTATGCATCGAAGATGCCAAGAGATGCCACGCGAGTGGACAGGACGTTGTAAACGTGCGCAAAAATAAATGAAAAAAGGCTGGTTCTGAGTGATTCCAAGTCGCCATGGGCGTTCAAGAGGATTCCCTTCGTCTCACTGCAAGACCTCTTCTCACTTTCCTCTCGCTTCGATAATTACTTTAATTTATTTAACTAATTACTTCGTGATTCACGACGTTTTTTCAAGGAATTCTTAACGTTCATTTAACTGGTCGTTCAAAATTCATCTTGAGATTTCTTTGGTTTTATTTCCTTTTAATAATTTGAGTAAAAGATTAAAAGAAATTCTTCTCCATAGATTTTGTTGATGCCAAGTAAAAAACAATGTCAATAAAATTCCAATAAGATCATAAATAAAATCGCACTAAATTAGAGTTCCGCCCAGCAGCATGAGTACACCTACATACGAAATTTAATAACCTTTCCAATGTTTTTTTAAGAATCATTCTATCTAATTTTTTTCCGAACAAATCATGCGAGAAGTGAGTGCATGTTTTCAATAGGTAGTTTTGTAGGTGTACTCATATTCCTGGACAGTACTGTATGCACCTTTTTTATGAATCGAAACTTACTTTTAGTAAGAAATACAGCATTTAGTTAAGTAGTAACGTGCGAAATCCCATTTTTCAAATTAATAAGAAAAAAGTCGTAAATATTACTCAGTACTTTCAAAACATAGAATCGCACACCGTGAAAATGTAATTTATGTACAAATATGTCTCTAATTTTCCTATAAAATTACACAACACCACTAGATTAACCATAAAAAATGAGGCTAATATTGATTTAAACATTTTTTTGTAAGCACGAAAGCAAAAAAGATATTTGAAGTTTAACCTTTTACCTCGAGAAGGGAGTGCCAGATTTTATCGGACTGGATTCAATTTTTTTAGTAATTTTCCTTTTTTCAAAATAGGACAAGAATTTTAAAGTGCACATTGCATTTTTAAAATTTTGAAATTTTTGAATCACCCTAACCTAAGGTTTTTATGAACATCTCTGTTAAATTTAAACAAAAGAATTTAAAAAACAATACTTGGATTGAGACATATTCAAATAATGATAGTTTTTAACAAAAATTTGCATTTTTTTTTAATCTAATATTCTTCCTAATTAAATAATCCCAAAGTAAATAATGTCAATCCTGATGGAAAGCAGAAGATATTTACTTTGATAATTACCTTAATTTATTTAAGTCATTACTTCTTGATTTACGTTTTTTTTAAATTTTAACATTCATTTAATTAATGATTCAAAATTCATCGCATTCTATCTTTCGTTTTATTTTCTTTTAATAACTTGTGCAGTCAATTAAAGGAAACTCTTTTCCATAGTCTTTAGTTATGATGCTAAGTGAAAAGATTCCAAGAAATTTGCGAAAGTTTTACGAAATTTTAAGATATTCCCAGAGATTTAAAAAAATTGTTAAAAATTTTGAGAACCTTAGTTTAGTATTAGTGCGCAAACTATGTTTTTTTTAAATTTGCAAGGAAAAAATTTATTCCCGTGAAAAAACATTACAAAATTAAATTACTGAACTGGATGGAAATTTAGCATCTTTATTTAATGTGAAGAAAATATAAAGGGAAGAAATAAATTATATTTAAAAAACATACGAAATTACAAATTTTTTATTTATTCAACAAGAAAAGACGTACAAAAGGCGGTTTACAGTTTTAATTTCCTTATAAAAAATTGAAAAACTTAGATTATTTGTCATTTTAAACAGTTTAAAAAATAAATTCTGAACAAATCACATAATTATTAAAAATCCTGCTTGAAATTTTGGATCCACTATTCTGAATCTAGAAATTGTATGAAATTTTTATGTTTAATGAGTTTTATACAATCGGATAGTTTAAAGGCGATGTCTCATCGCCATATTGGATCCGCCGTTTCGAATTTTAGACTTTTGATTCTATATTTGATATCTGTCACTCAGAAACACCTTAGGTAAAGAATTTTACAGGAATCGGATTATCTTCCATACCTTCATCTGACAAAAAAATTTTAATTAAAAATGACGTATTTTCAAAGACGTGATTTTTTATCTGGGTTGTAATAAAAATCTTATTTTTTTTATTTTCGGATTTATTTGCATTTGAAAGCACATCTTATTACAAAAAATGGTAGAACTAAAAAATTTGAATCGGTTAATTAGAAACAGAGGTATGTAATTTTCAAAAAAAAGTACGAGTACATTCAAAGTCGCATATTTTTGCCATTTTTTCAAATTTTCCAAAAATATTTGCTGTTATTTTTCTTCACTACCGAAGGACAGAATACAATGAGTTACAATCAAATCTCATTCCAAGACAAAAAACTTCTTGTTAAAATTTGATGTCAATCGGTCTGATAGATTAGGAAGTAGAGGTGAGGTTGAAAATTGGTTGGTTTCATGTTTTTTTGTTTTGTTTTAATCTCACAGTTTCTAAGGCATTAACATAAAATCAAGCTTGATGTTATTTTTCAATGGTTGGTCAGTCAGCTGCCAAGTTTCACGGAAATCGGTTGAGAATTACGCCGACACTCCAAAAAAGGTTGGCGGCGATTCTCTCCCGCGAAAAAAAGTCTTTTTTACAGTACGCTCCATGATTGAACAAACAGAGAGTAGCAACATATCAAAACGATTTTAATATTTATTCTAGTACAATAAAATGAAAAATCCAGTCACTGAAACAATTTTCAGGTAATTTATTTTAAAAATTTGAGTAAATGCCCTAAAACTTAGGAAATTGAATGAATACCTACAATTTTTTAGGGAATTTCCACAAAACTTTTGATATTGTTTGAAAAAATTTTGGATTATTCTCTACAACCTGGAGAATTTAATGCAGCTCCTACTAAATTACGGGAATTGTCTCCAAAAAAATGTGTCATTTACCATGTAGGCTTGGGAATATTTTCAAAGCTTTTGAGAAGTGTAGCCTTATTATCAGGAAGATATTTTTCTCTAAAAGTGTTGGTAAATTAGCATTCAGCCATTCTTTTTGTACCGGATGGGACATTTATACACTTGTGATAAGAATATCTCGTAATCTGAAATGATTTAGAAAATCCTTTAGAATGTGCATCACTTGCAACTAGAGCTATTTGATTCATGACGAATATTATTGTATAGTTGATTACAGTTTTCTTGCAACAGTCACTTAAGTGGGTGTATCGGATGGGACAAGAAAGACTCCATTTCTTCAAAAATCTGTTAATTGTATGAGACTATGTAGTTGAAAATTTTTAAAAAGATTCTATAGATACGATGATTAGACCACATATATTTATTTTACTTAAAAGTTGTTCCATTTTCTCACTAAGTAATACCCTGTTTGTATCGGATGGGACACAATTGTGCTAGTCCACATTTCAAGGATCAAAACTGTTGAGAAAATCAATTTTCTTATTTATATTTCCCAATAAAGCTTTTCTGTCATCGAAATTCAAGTTACAAGTACATATTCCAAATCAAGCGTATACTTCCGAAAAGGTCACCCAAAAATATTGACTTGAAACTTGGCTTAGGGGTTCCTTTTGCATCCCAGCTGAAAGCTCCAAAAGGATTTTTGACGCAAGTTAATATAAACTGAGTTTTAAACATTTTTTACTTTTTTTTAGTTAGCTTTCTTTACATCTCGAAAAATATTGTAATAAAAATTCTAAAAAAGATTTTTTTTGTTTTTCTCAAAAAATATTATTTTTAGAAAAAAGTGTGTATATAAAAAATGTGTGTTTGGATGAGATCTACAACTTTTATGCCAGAATTTTCATCGTAGATCAATACTTCTCGAGATTTTTCGACAAAAAAAAATAATATTTTTTTAAACAACAGTGGTTAATAACTTAATTTACATTAATCTGCGCCGGAAATTTTTTTGAGACTTTCAACTGGGATGCAAGAGAAACCCCTAGGTAAAGTATTAAGTCAATATTCTTGAGGGTGACCTTTTCGGAAGTACACCCCAAAACAATGTATCGGATGGGACACATTTTCAAACATTATTTTCTATATTAAAAAAATTAAAAGTATGTATTATTCTCAATCACAATTTTATTATGGTTGAATGGTATTGCTTACTTTCAAAAAGTTTTAATTCCAAGAAAAAATCTCTATTGTTTTAAACACAAGTTGAAAGTATTTTTCGTAGCGGATGGGACATCTAATAAAACACCGATACAAAATTGATTATATAAATACTCACCTGAGTAATCAAGAGACAGAGTAGTTTGAAGTAGAGTTCAGGGCACGATCTTGTAACTAAGAACTATGGAAGAACAATACAACGCCTGTTCATGTCTGTAAACTTGATAGAAATAGCTGTTTTTCAGTTAAGCAGAGAGTCTGCCACCCGTCAGTTACGTTGCGTCAGTTCAAACATATAAAGTATCAAAACAAACAAATAGTTCATTTTATTATTTCATTAATTTTGTTGTTGTGTCAGGTGAAAGTTACAAAAGAATGGCTGCATTATATTTTGATCGATTTGAGATATTTTTCGACAAAAATAAAATTACTTATTATACATAGGTATAATAATATATTACATTAACTGAGATGGCTATAGGATAATAAAATTTATAATTACTTTTAATAATAATAATAATAATAAAAGAAATGATAAATTTCATTATCCTATAGTCATCTCAGGAGCGGAAATACCCGAATCCCCGAAGTGCATTTTTGGAGCTAGTGCTGTTCAGAGTCATGTTTGGCATATCTGGACTGTGTGCATACTATAAACAGATTTTCAATTATTTTTAACAGCATGTCGAGATTTATTGCAGTTATTATGAGTTGTATGACGTTAAAATTTCTAGTGGAGAGTGGATAAAGAGTTTTTGTTCTGGTTTTATAATGTTAAGCCGATGCCGTCTGGAGACTAACAACGAGGCGTCACTCAGCGCCATCAGTGTCTTCTCAACATTCTCGAAGGAAAACGTGTTACAAAGAACATTTCATTATTCATGAATGCAGAAATAGGAATTACACGACGTGTTATACATATTCTTATCGATTTCTTAATTGTTTTAGTGTTTAAAATGTTACAATTCATTGCCATGACGCCGTGTCATTATACATGTCATATGTCATGTCATATGTATCTCGCTCTTCACAACTAATAAAAAATGAATCGAGATTTCATGGATTTCATATAAATTTTTATTTACTTTAAATTATACTTAATTTTTTTACATTCTAAAAACTTTAAGTAATATTACACAACACTGTAAAAACTTAGGGATAAATTGTGTTGCAGGTAAAATTAGAACGGTGTTTACATTACCTTGTTAGTGATTCAAATATCCCTCGGACTTGCGATACGAAAGGCCAAATTGTTTTGTGTGTTTCGTTTTGCATTTTATGTCGCAAATAGCCAATACTTCGTACACCAAGTGGTTGGCACTTCGTACTCTACATCTAAGGGAAACATTACATATGGCATGGAAATAATTAAGAAATTCGCTTGTTTTGAGTGTAGCATTCACTCTACCAAGGCCAATGTTTTTTTGCAGGTAAATGGTAACGTGAAATGAATGCTTAATTCATACTTTGTTTTTACTATCAAAGTTGGGGAAATATTACCTAATTAATGCTGGGGAAAATTCACGAACCTGTAAGCATTATTCCATAGAATTTTATGAAATTTTTCCAAGCATTTCTTCGAAAAAGTTCACAATTTTTTAAAATAATATTCATATTTGGGAAATTTTTCCTAATAAACTGTGGGGAAAATTCCGGAAAGTGTGTGGAAATTATTATCACTACAATTTTGGAGAAAATTCCCCAAGAAATTCGGTACAGTGTAGATTGAAGAAGTCGAATTTCCACACGATCCTAAAATCAGGATATGGACGACCCCTGGGACATTTTTGGAGGCTACAGTGGAAAGAATGCGTGGTAAGGTCGTGACCCAGTGAGGCCGACCGATGGGTGATGTGATGATATCGCATGGTGGGCTAGACTAGGTCAACTGAACTGGATATCCTGGTTAGTTTTACAGCCACGGTTATATAGCCCTCCACCAACACGGGCATACCATCCACCCTGGTTGTGGCCGACTATGGACTATATATATGACTATATATAGTATATGCTATATCGTTTTAGTCGCTGCAACCCCTATATAGACTTCGAGTTCAACCCTCACCCACAAGGTTACAGTACTCTCTCCGTTTAGTTTCCTCTTCCTCGTCTTCCTTCAGCCACGCGCTCACTCGCGTAGTTACGTATAGTAGTATACTGACGGCAACCATGAATGAGACCACGTGTCGAGACTCAACTCATGTCAATGCCATCCAGAGCCAAAGATTTCATGCTTCCACTTTTTTTCTCTAAGATCACGTGGTAGTTTGTGGCAAATGATATGGTGGGGAGTGGTTTTTAGAAATTGAGTTGTTTCTAACAACAATATTGATTTAAAAAAGATTGTTTAGCAATGACAGGGTGTCTATACTGTCTACCTTACTGGAAACCCGGGAAAAGGCCAAGAATTTTGTTCATCGGGAAAAAACCGAGAATTTGATTCAGTGACCGGGAATTTTCATTCGATTGTACCAAAATCGACTGTTCCTGACGAGAAAGTAGTAATTCTTCGTGGTTGCCAATCAAAACGTATGCTACAGTCTGTGTCAATAATAACGCAATTCACCATCACCGTCAATGTTGACGTTATTCGTTATTGTCCCCAATAAGAACGTAACATTATAGGTTATGTACAGTCATTACCTCCTTATTGGAGACAATAACGAATAACATGAATATTGACGATGATGATGAGTTGCGTTTTTATTGACACAGATGGTGGTGTACGTTTTTATTGGCAGCTATGATAAATTACTACTTTCTCATTAGGAGCACTTAAAATGAATATTGCAAGTTTTTAAAATATTTTATTACTCTCAGCTTGTTCATTCACAGAACGAACAATGTGTTACGTCCGTAGGCTAACAATAAACCAGTAATTAATTGTGCTAGACAGAACAGATGCAGGCCTTTGCCTGTCGCGCACCGAACAGTTTTACCAAATTGTATGAATCAGTAAAAATACTCTAGAAGGTTAACAGACTCTTCATATACCACGTTCCGAATTACCGATTAGAAAGGTGTTAGTCATAACGAATAGCCCAGACACGATAGAAGATCACTTTAACATTGCAATAATCAGAGTGGGGCCAAGAGCCTGTGACGGAACTAACCATAGTTACGTCAAACTGACTGTATATAATCTGGAGATCCAACGAAGAAGAGATCAGTTCAAGTTCAATTTCTAAAGACCGTCAATCTCAAGATGAACTCAGTTCATCAGCTTCGACCACCTGATTTAGCCTAGACAGTCAGTTCAATTGAGTTCAGTATCTGCAGTTCAATGTGCCACCCAGTTTAGTACAAATCAGTATCAGTCCAGTTTCGGAAGCCACTTCGGCTCAATTCTAATTTGGAAGTCAATTCAACATCCCAGTTCTATAAGTCAATTTCGTGAGTTCGACATCTCAGTTGTTCAATTTAGACCACACGAGTCAGTCAATTCGACCCTGAATCTATCAGCATTTGAGTTTGATCCCGAGTTTTGTTTAGTCCCTGGAATCCAGATCATCGAAACCAGCCCTACTTCCTCGAGTTATGGAGAAAAATGTGTGGTCAGCTTGACTATCTGAAGTGTGAAACAAACAATACTGGAGGTTTAGTTATAGGACAGCCTTCTAGAGAGTCAAATTAATTTCTGCGAAATGTCAAAAACTGATATTCAGCTTGACCATTTCAGAGTGTCAGTTTGATGATCCTGGATGGTGAACCTGACGATTCTGGAATTTAAACCAGAGCATCCAGGAGTGTTAGCTTGATTATCTCGGATTGTTAACCTAATCATACTAGAGGGTTAACTTCAGTATCTGTAGTCCTTCCCCTACCTACATATATATTCGTAAGAGTAAGAGAGACTGGAATTTAAATAGTTAAATAAAATCTGAAATAAATGAAAATTAATATATAACATCCATCAAATCTGAAAGAATTCATTATTATTTTGAAGTGTTAGATACATGAGACATGATTGCACATGCACAAACACTTTGACAACATTATTACTTTGAGCATGAGAGGCTAAGGAAACGGCATCACTGCACTGATTTGAAACATGTTAAACGCCTTTGTCCTTGGTCGCTTGGAAGCATCGAATTTGACGTTGAAAAACAAAAAAAAACACTTGCAATATGTTTAGATCTTTGAAATCTTTAAAGTCTTTGAAACCTTGAAATCCGGTGCACACTTAAACCATAAATTAGTATTTATCTAAAATGATAAAAATATATTTTTTTTGGAAGACATATCTGTAATTCTGAATTTGAAAAGGGAATTTTTTATAACCGGGAATTTAAAGTCATCCGCCGGGTGGATACTTTGATTGGCTACCATTTCTTCATTCTTTAATTTATTCTCCTCTCTACTCTTGCTTAGTTTCTTTATTTCCTTTTTCCGCATATTTGTTTCTTTGTTCCCATTTAATTTCTCCACCTGCCGGACATTACCCTAATTACTTTTGAGTTTTTACAAGGTGACACCGAAAAAGGTGCATAAATGAAATTCAGACTCTATTCTGTAATATTGCTGGTGTATACATCTGGTCCGTAATTCAATTTTTAATTTTGTCCTGGAGGTAATAGTGCTTTGGTCTTCTTGTTTCTTCTCTTATTACTTTTTCTCATATCCTTTTTCCCCAGTATCGCAACTTTCTTTCCCTCTCAATAATAATTTCATGAATGCAAGTGAAGGAATGAGATTACGAATACTCATTTCAATCTATACTCTTCTTCTTTTTCATGTCTCCTTAAAGAATTTTTAAGTTTTACCATTTCCCCGACCTATTAAAATCAAAAACTTTAATGCAACTCCAGTGAGCCTGTTTATGATTTATTTTCCTTCAGCAAGTTCTGAAAGATGGGGAAAACTTATCTTCTGTCGAACGCTTCTTGGATAATACAAAGGGTATATATTAATTTCCTTACTTGGTGTTATATGATGTAAAATGTAAATACGCGACGGATAAACACAAAAAATGTCCAAGTAATAAATTAAGCTAGAAAATCGCGTTAAAACTGTTGCACAGGGGGTTGTTTTCATTTTTTACATAATGTAGTTGTCATTCGTTTGGAACGTTCTTATACTCAGGGTTTTTGTTGTACTTTTAATATTCCTTTTTCGCAACCTCTTATGAATAGATCAGAAGTAGAAGTTTCAAAGGGATAGATTATTCGTATTTTCCGATGCAAGAAGGATACCAACATACTAATGATTTGTAAGTTTGATTCCCTTTCGATATATTCGAGGTCAAGGTTCATCGATAGCACTCCTATCATTTTGCATTACAGCGAGCATACAACAAATCATCGTACATGTTTCTCCCTTTTCCTTTTCTTTACCCTCTCATCGGAGGACCTCAAGGCAGGAATTCTTGCATCTACATAGTCAGAAACTGAGAAAGCATCCCCCTTTCTCGTTTTCTGCTCTCTCGAACAACAGGGTTTTGAACGTGAACGATAAATGCGCGCCGGATATAACTCAATATCGGGCATGAAAAAGAGGCAGCGCAAAAATGTTCAGAATCGACCTCGAGGGCAGAGGAACATTAAAAGGCAGAGGACATTAAGAACCGCCACAGATCTTGTATAAGGATCCGGCTCTTCTGGTGGGAGAAAAATAAGTAACGAAGGAAAGCAAGAATCAGAGGAGAGAAATCAGAGGACATAAGAGGAAAGAAGAGGGAAGAAATGAGAGGATGCTCACGTATGAGGCAGGACCTCATAACTCCTTATAATGTCCTCTTCTGCTGCCTATACACCCTCGTTCTGTACACATGGTTGGCCCTTTCCTTTTCCAACTTTGGTATGGTCATGGTGTATATGCCATAATGTGTATATGTACATATATTGTTTATTTGTGTAGGTCCGTGGATATGTATGTACTCCTTTCTGATTCTGACTTCTCTACCTTCGGAGGGAATAAGAGAGTTAATCTTGATATAATGGCCGCGACTGTCGCGACCCACAAGACAATAGTCCAAGATATATCGTTAGCTTCGCCCTTTCGCGTCTCGACGCCATTATGTACGTCGGCCTCGCTTCTTATTCTTCATGGGGTGTCGGGATGCATATGGGGTTTCGATGTGTCGATTGTCCTCTGCCTCTGTAAATCCAATCGAATTTAGTATTCTATACCTTGAATCTGAAGAACACATAAATTATCGTCTGGGTCCTCCAAATCGGGATTAACCACTTGAATGTCTATCCGCTAGGACAAATTCAAGGTTTGCAATTCCAGCTGGTTTTCTCCTTGGGCACTTATCAGTCATTATTAACGCTAGAATTCTATAAGCGGTTATTGCATGTAGTCCCTCAATTTTAGTAATGTTATAATTCCAGATGAGGTAAATGACATTGAATTGATTGGAAATTTAGATGATCGAGATACGCTTAGGCATAGAATTCTTAACTCGGCACAAAGTTTTTTAAGCGGAACAAAATTTTACGTATACATATAGATAGAGTGTTTGCTGGAAATATTTAAAAAAAACACAAACACAACTATTTATTAAATCAAACAAAACATTGTTAATCACTCATACAGATAAAGGTAACATCACTCTTGTCCCTAATAAAGTAAAAAAATAATAAAAAGTAATAAAAAATGCATAATTTACTAAATAGCGTCATAACATATCAATAATTAAATAACAAACCTGGAAAAGAATGAAGAAAGAAACTTTTAAATTATTGAACTCGTGGAGAATCAGTCGTTTTTTGGATGAAAATATACAACGTCGGAATATATTAGTTCATAACCTGTTCTTTCGTTGATCAATTCACAAACATATAAGATGGCTAGACTATTTAATAATCTTTTTGAAGAAGCTTTAACTATTTTGAAGAGTCAAGTTAAAAATTCTTTTTGAGTTTAAAAACACAACACATAATTAAAAGAACAGTTCCTCCTGATCATATTATGGTTTCTTTTGATGTGTCATCTTTTTTCATTAATATTGCATTAGATTTCGTTATGAACAGTATTCTAAGTAGATGAATAAACATATTATACAAAATTTCACTGGGTTATCTATAACAGAATTTAAACAGCTTTTTAATTCAAGAATATTTTTTACCGGCAAGTTTTTGGGATACCTGTAAGTTCTCCCATATCACATGTTTTAGCAGATCTTGTTTTGCATGATTTAGAGACAACAGTTTGAAAGACCTGTATTTTACCATACACATATATTTCAGATACGTTGATCATATTTTCATTATTTACCTAAAGATAAATTAGATTATGTTCTACTAAAGTTCAACTCTTACCATCCCAGGCTTAAATTTACACATGAAATTGAAATTAAAAACTCTTTTCCTTTTTTGAATGTCAAGGTTTCAAAATCTGATGATCGCACTATAACAACGAATTGGTATAAGAAAGATACTTATTCAAGAAGATATATTAACTCTTTTCGATTTTCAAATCTTTAACCAATAATTATTACAAATGAAATGGACCAATTTTGAAAGATTTTGTACAAGACAGTAGTCCAAGATATATTGTTAGCTTAGCTCTTTCGCATCTCGACGCCATTATGTACGCCAGCCTTACTTCCTATAGTCCGGGAGCCAGGAGCCTTTCGGTCTGCGATAATAGGTCCCCGAAATTTTCTTAATGGACAATGTGTAGAATAATCTGATTCCGACGGTATGAGGTGCTTTTGCGAATTCATGGTCACTCTTAAGATATTGTTAATTAAACATTTCTTCACAAATCATGCTGTATTTCCTAAAATTGTCAACATTTTATAAATTTTTTTTCTGAAACTATTAGGTGTTATTGAAATCAACTATTTTTGTCGTATGCATTTTTTTCTGCCTGACAGTTTTTGCAGAAAACGCAAAAAAGCGTATTATAAAAATCGATTGTCATTCATTGCTTATGAATATTTTGCAGGTTCGTTTTCAGAATTAATTAGATTATCGTAATTCGCATAAAACTTCTCTTATGAATTTTTCCATCTGACCCATAGTTTATGTGAAAAAAGCACAAAAAAGTTTTGCAACAAACTCTCTTTAAACTTGTACCAGCCTACAATCATTAAAATTTCCACATCCTCTTTTCTCTATCACTTAAACTCTTAAAGGACCCACAGAGGATCAACTGAGACTGAAGATATTAACCGATTTTTACTACCTTTTTTGATTTTCTCGTAATAATATAACGAACCTAATGCCGCATATTAAAATTCGATGTAATAATGTTTCCAAAAATTTTAATTTTTTTCTACCAGTTCCAATCTTTTAACAATGGGAAGGTCTTGCGGACCCCATTGTTTTCCTCGCGCGACCAGTCGATTGTTAGAAGATTGGTTCCGGTCGAGCGGGCGGTTGCTTGCCTCGCATCCCGCGACCTTCGCATTGTTTGAAAATTAGAGCCGGTTGAGGGAAAATAAAATCTTGTAAAATTTTATCATATCGAATTTTGATCGGCTGCATTATCTTCGTTATATTATTACGAGTAATTCAAAAAAAAAGATATTAAAAAATCGGTTAATATCTGCAGTCCCAGTTGATCCTTAAAGATTTCTTTTCTTTTAACTCAATTTTTCATTTTTTGCAAAAATTATGCGGGGTACGAAAAAAAGTCTGAGACAAATTTTTTTTTTTCTACGAGTCCTTTAACTGAATGAGAAAAGAAGATGTGGAAATTGTAATAATTATAAGCTGGACATGGGTTTAAAGAAACTTCGGTGCACAAATTTGTTTGTGCTTTTTTTATATAAACAATGGGTCAGGTGCAAAAATGCGCAGAAATTTTGTGCGTGTTACCATAACCTAATTATTCTGAAAATGAACCTGCAAAATATCTATAAGCAATGCATAAAATTCGATTTTTATAATATGCTCTTTTTGCTTCTTTTGCAAAAAGTATCAGGCAAACAAAAATTGCATACGATAAAAATTGTTTATTTCAATAAGGGGTCATCCATAAAGTACATTACCAAATTTGGGATATTTTTTGGGGGGGGGGGGGGGGGGGGGGGGGGGGGGGGGGGGGGGGGGGGGGGGGGGGGGGGGGGGGGGGGGGG
>JAUMHM010000031.1:70591914-70602772 GCA_032362435.1 Melikaiella ostensackeni
TCTATGACAAGCATACAGATTTTTTGTTTGTGGCGTCATCTCTGTAACAGGCCGAAGACTTTTCAGCCCATGTAGTAATAAGTGAATATAGGTACAAAATTATTCTTATGGCAAGTGGCGTATAATGCACTGTTGTAGAGCACACTTCAAATAAAAAAATAGCTGCTAATATTCTGAAATTTTCTAAAAACAAATGGAAGATAAAAGGACTAGAAGGAGTAGAACATTAGATGATGGGCAGAATTGAAGTAATTAACGAACGTTACTTTGAATCTCGATTAATTTTCGAAATTCCCCTCGCGTATCAGCCGGGATCCTCGTCAGCTGTCTTTGGTTCTTTTTTAGCACGAGCCTCATTCGCTCTCATTGCAGAACAAACGCTGGGATTGGGACAAGAGGGTGGCAGTTAGGTCGCATAGATTAATTTATGCTGCAACGTACATAAACGTACATCAGGGTATATAGGTCCACATTACTGACGGACTCTCATTTCTTCGGCCAGGTGATATGACCGGTCCTTCTCCTAAGCCTTAGGGGTGATCACCCCAGGGGTGGTCTACTCGCGAGTCCCAGGGCGTGTGAAAATGCCCCAAGGCTCTTTTGTCTTCCTATTTCTCAGGACTCTTTATTTCTCCTCTCTCCTGGACTGTCCTTTGGCCAGCACTCTATGTATGATTGTATGCCATCACCTTTTATATTTCCCCTCGTGTGATTCTGTTTCTAGCTACCTGTGTCCGGGGTCGTTGCTTTTTCTCATATCATGTCCACCGTTTGGACAATTCGGATGAGAATAATAAAAAAAATATGGGAAAGAGAAAAATACAGGAAGGGAGAACGGAAAAGGGAGGAAAATCGAAACAAACAGGAAGAGTGCGATCGTGGACAGGTACCTACTATCCTTTTGTTATTATTTTTAGGGGTTCTCTAATACTGGGTCTTTCATCCACTGGACCGTGAAACCTTCAGGATGTACGAATTCCGACAGCGCTATTGAAAATTCCGGGGAAACTTAAGTTTCAGAAACCCCTGGCTATATTCGCCGCATCAAATTGGTTTCGCTTTTCATAGACTGCCGTCTGCCGCAAATCAATGTCTCAATTCTCTGTTAATAACTCCAGTATTTGGGAAATGAGATCTGAAAGATGAACCTTTGAAAATAGAATAAGCAATCTTGTGGCTTTCGTAATTGTTCTAATTATTTCAAAAAGTTTGTGGTAAATAAATATTATTTAAAATGATTAATAAAAGTTTGAAAAAATCTTTAAGCTACAAGATTATCAAATCAGGAAACAACTTTTTTTTAGATTTATCTGAAACACGGTGTATTGTTTTTTTGTTATTAGTAAGTAAAGAATGAAGGAATCTCGTATTTTAGACCACTATGCTGGAAGCTTTTATTTTAAACCGATTGAGCATGTAAACGTGCATTGAAAAATAAAATTTGTTATGTCATAGTATTGCCACTTGTTATCAGTGGGTAAAAAATTTAAAAAAAAGGAAATGAGGCTCACGCTAAAAAAGAACCAGAGACTGCTGAAGAAGATCCAGGCTGATACGCGAAGGGAATTTCAAAAATGAATCGCGATTCAAAGTAACGTTCGCTAATTACTTCAATTATGCCCCTCAGCAAACGTTCTTCTCCTTCTGGTCCTATTATCTTCCATTTGCTCTCAGAGAATTTCGGAATATTAGTATTGAGTTCGTCCCCTTTTTTCCACTTAAATTCGAAAAATTCCCTAAAACACCAAAGATCGAGAATTCTGACACAATACTCCCATTTTCCCCCTTTTTTTACAGAGAATCGATTCACTTTTCGAAAATCATAAACGGAAATTTAAGACATTAGAAAACAAGATGGTTTGCAAGAGATTCTTTTAGATGATACCATTCATATACACTAATAGCGAGCGCCCTTTTTTGTACAGGGTTTACTATACCCTAAAAATTATCCAACTTTCTTCAAAGGTGGCTTAAATAAAAGGTCTTGGTGTGTAGATGTTCATTAAGGAATAAAATTTGTCATGTTATAGAGATGTCTCTTTCTCATCAGTGTCTGGCGAGTAAAAAATTATAAAAGTGAGGAAATTTCGTTTTCTTAGATCACTATGCTGGAATATTTTCTTTTAATTTGAAGAAATAACTTTTAGAAAACGAAAACTCTAACAAAGTCATCTTGTGTAAACAGAAAATTGCACAAGAAGTCTTTAAACCGAAAGAATAAGACAAATATCTCTTTTCTTTTTTCCCTCTTCTTTCTTTTGTTACATTTTTGTCTCTAATGAGACATTCACACTGATTTTTGAAAACCTACTCGGTTTAAAGACTTCTTGTGCAATTTTCTGTTCAAACAAGATGACTTTGTTAGAGTTCACGTTATTTAAAAGTTATTTCTTCAAATTTAACAAAGAGAGATTTTAAGCCATAGACTACAAATTTTCTTTCAGTTGTATTGTCTTCGAATATAGCTGAAATAAAAGGTCTTGGCATGTAGATGTTCATTAAAAATAACATTTCTTATTTCATAGTAATTTTTGCTGATTATGAGTGGGTAAAAAGTTAGAAAGATGAAGTTTTGTTTCTTGACGACTATGCTGGAATCTCTTCTTTTAGTTCGATTGTCTTCGATGATGGCTCAAATAGAAGGTCTTGACATGCAGATGTGCATCAAGGAATAAAATTGCCTGTGTTAATATATTATTTCTTGTTATCAAAGGTTGAAAAATAAGAAAACTTAGAAAATTTTTATTTTTAGACCACTTAGCTAGAAGCTGTTCTTTTAGTCCGATTTTTTTCGGGAATAGTTCAAATTGAAGGTCTTGGCATGCAGGTGTGCATTAGAGCGTATCAAAAAAAGGTTCTTTATTTTTAGTTTAAATAGGGATGAAAGCTTTCTGTTGGGAATCAAAAACACTACTCTAAAGTTTCATGAAAAAAAATTATTTTTTCTCCGTATCGTAGATATAGTCAAAAAGTACTAGAAGTGACACACTTCTTATTTCAAGACCAAACATTTTTTTGTGGGATCTAAGGTATCAGAGAAAAATAGTTTGGAGCCAGTGAACCTGATAATGCCATTGAATTATTTTTTACCCTACGTAAACATGCTTGAAAATTTAAAAAATCGTAAAGATTTTCTCGACTATTTAACCATGCAATGTATATGATATATACTATTTTGAATGTATTTTCAATACATTGCATCAATAATACATGAAGAAGGTTGATATTAGGATAATTTTTATTGACTTGGAAAATATCTAAAAGCGACACGTTGTTTTTTGTTTCACCATAAAATGCATTTTTAGCGTCTAAGTGAAGTGAAAATGTTTCCTACTATACATAAATTTGTGTCTATATGGTGAGAAATTAAAGAAAAATTATTTTGCCTCAATGTCCGTGAAATATAATGAGAAATTAAAAAAAAAAATTTATTTTTAATGTGTTTCTCTTTATGAAAACACAAATTTAGGTACAATAGAGATTATTTTCACACAATTCAGATGTCGAAAATTCCTTTTATTGGGATATAAAAAGCAATATTTCACTTTTAGATATTTCATTGAAATTCAAAGTCAATTAAATTATTTTCATGTTCACTTTCTTAATATACTATTGTTTTAATATATTGAAAATACATTTCTGATAAGATATATTACACATTGCATGGTCAAATAGTCGAGAAAATTGATGTAACTTTAAGAAAATAGCTAAAAAGTAAATTTGTAATTTTTTTTATAGATCGTTTAGGCATTCACTTGCTCACAACTACTTTTTTTTGGTAATTTTTTTTTCTTTTAATGGAACTTTAGGGGAATATTTTTGACTCTCAAAAGAAAGTTTTTATTCATATTAGAATTATGAATTAAGAACTTTTTTTTTAGATGCGCACTAATGCACAATGATCAGCATAGAGGGGTGAAATAAAAAAAAACAAAGTTCAAAGTAACTTTTAGAACGCAATTCTGAACAGATTTTAGATTTTTTAAATAGAAAAATTCAGATTTAAATTTAGAATTGATTTTTGTAAGCAGCTTTTTAGTTTTCATTAGGAATTTTGTTCTAAAATTTATTTTTGATTCTGTTTTTTGATTTCGCCCCACTGTACCGATTGTTGCGCGAGTCTAGTGAGGTGACGCGGTCACTTTAAAAAATTGATATCTCCGAAAGTTACAGAGTGTCCATATTTTTTTATCGGCCCAGATGATTTGGATCAATCAAAGAATTTATATAAAAAGTAAATTAAGAACATGCCTTTGACAGAAGATTGATTCAAAAAGTCTTTTGGTTTTTTTAGTCTCTTTTTGATTTTTTGTTTGTTTTCGTATTTCATTAACAAGGCTTATAAATTATACGTTATACCTGCAAAAATCATTTAAATTTATACCCCGGTTTTGGAAGATATGGAGTTTTAAGAAAAAGTCAGGTTTCAAAATTAAAAATCCTGTAACTCACTAAATTTTGAAATCATTTTATCCACAAACTTTGCTCAATCAAAACTAAAGTTCTATCGAATTTCACGAAAATTGCTAATAGTAAAACTTTTTTAGTACTTTTTTCCATAAAAATATGTGCTGAAAGAGAACAGATTATCAAGTTTTTTGGTAATTTAATCCTATTCCAGAAGTACATTTGTGGGACGTAGGTCCTATGAGTACTTGTAAAAAGATTTTTTCAAATAAAGTGGAACTTTTTTAGTACAATAGGAAAATGAAGAATAGTGAAATATGAATAGTTATTTGTAATATAAACTTACCAAGTCAAAAGAATTTTTTCTTTAGTTATACTCCATAATATTCAGCAATATCTGAAACAAAATAAATCATATATTTTAGAAACGTTTATTTGTAATGCCTCATTTTAGAAATAATAATAACTAGAAAATGTTCACTGTATAAAGTAAAGTTGAAATCAAAATTCAATTCGACAAAGGAAAATCATACATAAATTACATACTTTTGCTCGATAGGCGTAGATTCAAAATACATTGTATCGTTTCCTGTTATTATTGACAGCGGTTCGAATCCGCTTTTTCTCGTCAACGCCCGTTTTATCTTTTACCAATTTAATCGAAAATATTTTCCCATTGAGCAGTCTTTAAACTTTAAATGAAATTTACTAAATCTTGTTTTGCTTTAACTTTTCTAATTTGAACCATCTTTTAATTTAATACTACCTTTACTATATATTATATATATCCACTATTATATTAATATTTTCCAAAAATCTCGGACACTCATTCCTATAAACAACACCCAGATAACTTTCTAATTAAAATCATAATTTAGAAGTCGCGGACGACTTAAGAGAACGAAAAAAGTTCCTTCTAACTTCGTATAAAAGGAGACCCAAGATCTAATTAACTCGAGGGACAAGAACTATATTAATTTCCAGTTTCTTACTTCGGCGCTTTTTATCCAGAGACAATGTAATCTATAGTAATATAGTATATATCCTAACTTTTTTATAACAAAAAAAATTAACAGTACAGAAAATTAGCACGATGAGATACGGAGTTATTAATTATTTAACGCTTCGATATTCTTAAAATCCAGATGTAGAGTCAACTTCAATATTACCTAAAAACCCATTCACTTCAACAAATTTCAGGAAAGAAACTCGTAATTTTCATTCAATTTTAATTCACAAAAGCTGATTCTATTCCTTGATAGGTTCTGTTCGTCACGTTTTCATGAAGATTATTTTATTTAGAAATTATACGTACAATTATTTTTAGTTGGTCATTTATTACAACTCCTGTCTAAGGCGGAAGAAAAAACACAAATCTGCAAATAACTACATTTAAATAAAAAATTATGACCTTACCTATTTTTCTATTACGCTCAGGTGTCTCTTCTAATGTTTGTTACAATAATCAATGAGACTTTTTTTGTCAATTTAAAATTGAAGTCAAAAATAAAGTAACTTCAAACTTGATTCTACACCTAGCATATCCTTAATATGCATATTGAAAAAGTGGCAATCGATTTTACAGATTCAACGGTTGCAGAAAAAAGTGCTTTCACTCTGCAACAAAAAGTGCGCTATTAACCAATACAGCATTCTCTAAGACTATCAGTGCTAAAATTGGAATTTTAGATGAATTGCTAAATTTTATGGGACTTCAACATTAATGCTATATATAGAATTATAGCAAACTATAATATTTCATGCAATTGTAATTATACATATTAGCAGGAGGTTCATACCTTATGGAAAATGTATTTTAAAGATACTTTTTACAAACGTTTTACTTCTGAAACCTGATTTGTCAGTTATATTGAGAAATAAGTACTACTTTGCTCCATTATTTTTATTATAAGTACTTTAACGAGTTTCCTAATTTGAAGTTCCTACGCGAATTCTGGTGCAAGAAAATAAATGATTGGATATAATTATCAAATCTAAGTTCGAAAGTGTAAATTTAGTTACAAAGTGAAAAATAATTTCGCTTCCTGAAATATATAACTTTGTTTTATTGGCTATAATATCAAAGACGATAATTCATCTGAACTTTAAGAAATTGAATTCAGAATAAAAACTCAAATTCTTTTTTAACGTCCAACATTCAGATTTAACTACGAAATTCTTGGGAATTAAAAGAAAAAACCGTAAAAACTAACCATAATCAATTTTGGGGAAGACATTAAAAAATTCTACGATCAAATAAAAAAAAATATCAAAAAAGTTGAAAAAAAGAAGGTGTTGAATGAACATCAAAACATTGGTAGATTTTTGCAAATGGTTTTTGATTGCTATTAAAAAATATATAATAAAAATGCTTTCTTTTTCTTTCCTCTATTTATAAATATTTTTTTTTCAATTTATATAGAGACATTCGAGAATGTGTTGTCCAAATTTGATGCTCGGATTTTTTGTTTTTTTAATTTCCAAGAATTTTGTAGCTAATTTATTTGTAAGTAGTAAATGCATCACTATTGCACATTTAGGAGAATAATTAGTGCCCAAGAAAAATAAGAATAAAATCTCCCTTAACATTTTTATTATAACGTTAATTGTAACTTTCATTTTTTCCTGAAACATAATTCGTTTTTAATATCCGGTAAAGGCGATCGCCCCATTATCTTCTACCTGTATAATTAGTACTGTCTTCCGATTTTTATTTTTGTTTAAGATAAAAGAATTAATATTCAAAGAATATTTCTTTATTTATTAAAATAACCTATATGTGTTAACGTAAAGCTATTTCAATTTAGGAATTTACTTATAAATTTAAGTGAAATTAGATGAAATGAATTTTATAGAAAAAAAAAATATATTTTCATTAAACGTCCTTGTCCGACACTAATGCTCTTAATTGTACGGTTTGGTTTCACGACACGTAATATCGAGCACTCGAACATATTTTCCACTCAATAATTATTGTCGTCAATGACTTGTTTTTCAACATTTTTCTTTCAACTAGACGCGTTTTTTCAATAAAAAAGAAGGTGAGAATGTGAGAAATTCGCATCAGCCAACTCTTAATTCTCTGAAAATTCCACTTGAAAAACTGCGATTATAAATAAATGCGAAAAGATATTTTTAAATTAGATTCACGCGGTCACCGCGTCCTCTTGTTTGTCTTGTGACTTTCATGCTGTTACAATTCTCGCAAAATTAGCATTAAGTACTTTATTTTATTATTAGCAATATTATACGATTAAAAATTAAAAATATAAAAACACAAAGCAAGATTATTATGATTACAATTTTAAATTTTACAATTAAATCACTCAAACAAATAATAATTTAAGAGGCATTGAGTTAGAAATGTTCAATTTAGAACATTATTAAATTTAAAATTATTTAATTTTGAATGCCTAGTTCTTGCAAATTTTATTTTAAAGGGAATTTTGTTTTTTTTTTCTAGATTAATTTTGAAAGCGGATTGGAAAATTGAAAAGCTACGTTAAAAATATTCAGTTTTTAATGCTTCTTTTGGAATTTATCAATTGTACAGACTTTCAATTTAGAGTTATTATATACAGTGAAATAGTTGAATGACCCCACACAAAAAATCTAGTCATAATTGGTCCAACACCTGTGTCATGTATTCTGTTTTTGAAAAAGATAAATTCATTCAGTTCTTTGCAATGTAAAACAAATGACTCTGGGATCTCACCAGTGATCTCACTTTAGTAACACTCGACACTGTTTTTTTCTGAGTCTCATTTTAATACCTGAAATTAGCTCTGAAGTAATTTCCTGTTTTACAGTGTTTTGCGAATTTTTTTCTAGTTTCATAAACTACAAAATAAATGAGGTCAGTAAAATCCACCTAAAGTCAATTCCCCAAGTATTTTGTGCGGGGTCCTCTTAAATATGTATCAGTATTAAATTAGTAATTTTGAATGTTTCATTCCGACATTTTTAATTTTGATATTGTGTCGCAAATTTGAAACATTTCAGTTTTATATAGATTTGAAATTGAACTTTTCAATTTTGAAGATATCTAATTATAAAATATTCATCCTTAAACGTTCCTATTTTGCGTGCACAATTTTTAAATTTCATTTTCAATCTGCCAAGTTTTCATTGCACTTAGAATTCAAAATTTTTCGAATTTAAATGCTCTTAATTTGAAAACGGTCCACTTTAAGTTGTAAAATTGATAAATTTCCAGCTTTCAGTGCTTATTACTAAAACTATTTTTTATTTTAGTTATAAGTATATTTTAATACAAAAGATTTCAGCTTTTGAAAATTAAATTCGGTTAAATAAAACCGAAGATATGAAATTAAAAAAAAAAATTACCAAAAATTTCAAAGTTGCAAATCTTCGGAAATTTTTTGAATTTAAAAAAAATTGGAGGTGTTATTGGTGACAAAAACTACTGCGATGAAATGCCATTCAGTCCATCTTTGTTTACTTTTGCATTTTGCAATTTCTTACTTAAAATAGATTCTTTAAATATCTTAATTTTATAAACAAATTATATAAATAGATGCCCAGTGTAGAGATTCAAAGGCAGATAGAAATAGTATTTTCTATTAATTCTCCCAAGTTACGTTGCGATAGAAGTTTAGTAATAAAAATTTGTCATCAGACATTAATCAATGATATTATAAAAATTATGGGAAGAAATTACCATTGTGGACATTTAAAAGCAAATGGAAATAATTTGTTCTCTTAATTGTTTGTAAATTATGTTGCCAATGATATATTTAGTGTTATCAAAAATCAAAATGTGTAATTAGATATTATTTGTTTATTTTTTAATCAAATTATATAAACAAATGATTATTGTAGACCTCGAACTCATTTGAGAAATTAAAAATAGTGTCAATCGTAGCATAAATTTTGGAAAATAGTAGCACATTAGTGTCATGCAAATTTTTAAATAATAAATCGAGGGGTTAACTATTTTCGAAATCTGGCATACAATATATATATCTTCCATAAAATCGCGTGAAATCGCTTCGAATCTTTTAAAAAGCCCTTAGAACTTTGAAATCCGTTGAAGTCTTCTAAGAAGTCTTGAAACCTTTGATCCTCTAGAAATTCCTGAAAAACTCGTCAATCTTTTTCAATCTCTTGGAATCTTTAAAATTCCTTGAAATCTTATCATTTCCTTCGAAATCCTATGAATCCCTTAAGAATGGAAATCTTCCTTGAAATCTCTGAAATCCCTGAAAACCGTAGAAGTTATGAGAAATGCCTAGAAGCCCCTTTCATTTCATTTTGTTTCCTAAAGTCCTCTATAAATCCCTTGGAATCCCTTGAAATCTGTAATACCTTTAAAAATTCCTTTAAAAATTATGAAATCTTTGAAATTCTCTGAAATCCAGTAAAATCCCATAAAATCTGATAAAGCCCCTTGACATCTTTTAAGATACTCTAAGAGCTTTGAAATTCCTTAAAATCTTTCAAATCCGTCAAAATTTATTAAAATCTATTAAGACCCCTTGAATTCAGTTGCAGTTCTCTAAAGACGCTGCAAAACTCTCCAATTCTTTTAACCCCTTGAAATCTATATACATTTTGTATAATCTTATGGAACCTTTTAATTTCTTTTGAATTCATATAAACCCCTCAAATATTGTAAAATTCCCTGCAATCTTCCTAAATCTTCGAAATCATTTTTGAAGTTCCTTAGAAATTTTTTAATCTCTCGAAATTTTCCAATACGCTGTGAAATACCACAGAACCATTTAAAATACCCTAAACTCTTTGGGAATCTCTGAAAATTTAAAAATCCCTTCAATCTTTTTGCAATCCATTATCTGGAAATAATTAATGTCTTTTAAGAAATCCATAGAAATCCCTCAAAGTCCCTAAAAATTTCCTTCCATTTCATTTGCTCTCTAAAGTTTACTAGAAATTCTTTGAATTTCCTCAAAATCACTTGGAATCTTCGAAAGTCTTACATATCTTTGAGTCCCCTTTAAAAATCCTCAGAAATTTTTTTAAATCTCTTAAAATTTCTTAGAATCTTGTGAAATACCCTGGAATCTTTCAACTCTTTTGAGACCCAATGAAATTTTCTAAATATTTAAAGTTCTTGGAGATTCAATAAAATTGCGTATGTGTAGTAAAATCCCTATACATATCCCTTGAAATCCTGTAAATCATCCTAAAATTTTTAATATCTCTCAAAATTTCTTCAAAAATGTTTAAGACTTTGAAATCAGATAAACTTCTTGAAATCTCTCAAAATTCCTTAAAATTCTCTGAAATCTCTGGGAATCAGTTACAGATACAGTCCTTTAAAACCCTTTGGAATCTGTTGAAATCTTTCTAATAATTCTTGAAATCTCTAGAAAACTTCAAAATCTTTTAAAATTTCAATTTTTGAGATGACAGATATGTTATTTTAGCAAATTTAGCGTAGGAGCTTAAAAATATATTTAATGGCACA
>JAUMHM010000031.1:70627967-70638766 GCA_032362435.1 Melikaiella ostensackeni
GAAGTTATATAAAAAATTATTTTATCTATTGTTATTTTCCTGTTTTTGTAAATATGGTTCCCAGTGTATTTAATAAAAATTTGGTGGAATGTGATTTTATGATAGATGTTACTGAAAGTCCGGTGTAGGGATATTAAAGAATTTATTCAATTTATTCAATTAGTAAAAACTTGGATAGGATGCATTACAGAAGGATTTATTGATAGAATGCCTTATAAATTTGGAAATCCATTGAAATCTTTTACAATCTTTCGAAATCCCGTAAAATTATTTGAATAATTAGAAATCTTACAATATCCCTTGAAGTCGTTAAGAAATTCTTGCAATCCATAAATAATTTTTTTAATTTCATAAAATCCTTTGAAATCTTTGGAATTTGATGAAATTTTTCGGAATCTCTTAAAATCCTTTAAAAATCCTGAAAATCGCTTGTAGTCCCGTGAAATTATTTGAGATCTTTGGAAATCTTTCAAGATCTTTAGAGATTCCTTGAAACTATTTAAAATCTCTAAAATTTGTTTAAAATCCCGTAAAATTTTTTGAAATACTCGGAAATCCCTTCAAACCTTTGGGAATCTTTCGAAGTTAGAAAAAATGAATCGTCTATAAGAATTAAAAAAAAATAAAACGATTCATTTCATTAAAATGAAAAATGAAAAAAATATATTTTCAAAAAAATCATTTTTTAACTTGGAAAGAATAACTTGTATAAACGCAGAATTAATCAAAATGAATGAATGTGCACTGGAAGAGCATAAATAATCAATTTTCTAATTAACTTAAGTATTAAAAACAAATTTTATATATAATTACACAAATCTGAGATTAGTAAATAAGAAACAATTTTTTCTCGACTATAACTGCTGCGATTCGATATTTGAGAGTTAAATATTATTACTTTTTTAGGGTCTGTTTACGATCTTCAAGCAAAGATATTTTTTTAAATACATCACTCAAGGAAATACGATTTATCTACATTTGGGAGTGGTTTAATGCCCGGAGGAATGCATTCGCCGTTATAGAAAAAATTAAAGAAAAATTCAATTTTTTTTGGGCCAATTGGAAGAATTTTGGGGGATGTCCCCAGAAATCAAAGAAACTCTTTTTCATTTGAGCCTAGATTTGACGATAAGTCTTGATCTCAAAGGCATTTTTTGATTTTCCGAATTCTTTAATCAATAAATAATAATTTACCCTAACCGTGAAAGGTGATATAGTATAGTCTTAACGAATAAACAGATGTATACACAAAAAATAGAAGGGAGGATGAGAGAGCGTGTGATTCCTGTCGAGAACTTTTTGTTATGAGAAGAGAAACTTTTTCTCCCCATTCTAAGTTTTGTCAATGCCGATAAATGGAATTCCCTGAGGGGTGATTCTCAGTATAACTCCCTCTTTGCGTGAGTTCGAAATTCCGTGTCTGATTGACTCAGAAAATTTAAAATCGTCCTCGAATGTCAATTTCCTAATTAATCAAACTAATTAGTAATTGCCCATCCTAGAGGATTCCATCAAAACCTTCGACCATATAATATACATTTATTTGTATTGCTTTACTGAAAGAGAATTTGAAAAAGAATCGCAACACCTGTATCCCTCATATGAATTCTTAATCCAGAATATTCTTGTTTAGGGTGAAGTACCTTAATCCTAAGGTTTGAGCATTAAGGTTGATCGAAGTGCTTATGATTTTCATTCTTGTTTCTAATCGCTTTATTATTTTTTTTCGAAACTTTTACAAGTGCTCATGGAATGTATGTCTAAAAAATTTACTGCTGAAATAGGGCTAAAGTAACAAAAAAGGTAATAAATATGTCCCGTTTCACCAGGAACTTTTAAAGTTTTTATTCACGGTTGAGATTTCTTGTCACATTTTTGGAGCATTGAATGGTCTTCGCCATCTCAGAGACTAAAATGCAGGAGACTGGTGTCTTTCTCAGCGTACAACACAAGCCGATCATAACTACTTTGGTTCTGGCTTGTTTCCATACTTTCCTTTGTATGACCGAAGTTTGGTAGGATTGTCGTTATGAATGGACACTTCACCTTATGATGATTTAGCTGCTTAATTTTGACTTGATTTTATACTTATCTAATAAATTTGTCGCATCAAGTTGTATTTGGGTGTATAATTTCAAAAATGAATAATAAAAATAATAATGTAGTCTCGAATAGGATTGACACTTCTGTTGACAAGAGGCACGTCCTCGGTAAACCTTCAGGCGATGAATGAAGATTGGGTGTTTGGAATGCTAGAGGTGTAAATGATCTTGAGGAAAAGGAATTACGGGATACAATGCGCGTAAGGAAGCTAGATATTTTATGTGTAACGTAAACAAAAAATACGGGATGTGAGATGAGAAAGATAGAGAATGGATTAAAATTTTGGTCAGGAGTAGGTAAGGAATCACATGATAGCCAAGAAGTCGGTTGGATTATGAATGAGAGAGCAAAACAACATGTCGAAAAGTCTGAATGTGTATCGCCTAGATTACTATGGGTTAGAATGAAAGTGTGAATCAGAAGGCTATTTATTACAGCGTGCTACACTCCAGTTGATGGTGATGAGAGGGATGAAAAAGATACTTACTGGGACTCGTTGAATGATATTATAGTACTTGCAATTCTGGGCAAATAATCATTCTACTTGAAGATATGAATAGCTGGGTTGGTGTGTAACGCGAAGGTACTGACAGTGTACTTAGTCATTTCGAAGACCCAAAAACGAGCGTTAAGGGACAGAAATTGATTAGCTTATGCTTAGAGAAAGGCTTGCTTATCACAAATACTTGGATCAGACATAAAATGATCCACATATATACTTGGTGCGGAGGCGAAAGCCACAGTATGATTGACTTTGTTGTGGCGGATGAGAGACTGAGAGGGCTTGTAAGGAATACAAGGGTTATGAAAGGCTCTGAGTGCGGAGCGGATCACTACCTCTTAGTTTCAAAAATGAATCTAGGTCAAGGTTGGAGGAGAAGAAGGGATAATAACAAGCCGAAGCGGACGCGAGTTAGAATAGAGAATTTTCAGAAACCTGAAGTACAGGTGGTATATCGTGAAAAGCTGAATAAATACTTAAGACATCATTAAGGAGACTGGAAGACTGAATTGGACAATAAATATGTAGAGGGTGCATGGATAATACTACGGGATAGCATCTTCAAGAGTGCATCTGAAGTGTGCGGTACTGCGACTGTAGAAAGAAAGACTGCAGATGCTTGGTGGAATGATAAAATCCGCGTGGCTGTCAACGAGAGAAAGCAAGCGTACCCGAGAATGTTGAATAATGAAGGTCCTAGCGATGAGGCAAGGACTACATGAGAAAATGGTTTTAGGGATAAAAACAGGAAAGCCAAGATACTCAAGATACTAGTCAAAGAAAGCAAGGATAAAATCAAGGCAAAAGAAGATAAAGAAATGTAAAATGACTCTAAAGGAAATAAGAAATTATTTTGGAAATTGGTTAAGAAGTTTAGGAAAGAAAGTACTAGCACTGATGTAGTTGGAATCAAGAATTCTGATGGTGAAATAGTATGGGATTCGGACAAAGTGAAGGACTATATGAGAGATTTTTTCAAGAGATTGTATGGAGGTCAGGCTATGGAGCATAACAACTTTCGCATTGAAGAGGGTACATTAGACAATCCCGTTTTAAGTAGCGAAAGATGAATCAATAACGACGACATTATATCCGTGATTAGGAAACCGAAGAATGGTTAAGTTGCTGGTGTGGATGGCATCACCGCTGAAATGCTTAAGAGCGGTGTTGGATATTTATTTGTATGGCTGAACGAATTTAACAATAATATGTGTGCTGTGCATGGTGAAGTTCCAAGTGATTGGAGAAAGGCGATTATCGTCCCAATCTACAAGGGAAATGGTGATGAAGGCGACTGTACTAATTATAGAGCGATCAGTCTACTAAGCATGATGAGCGAAATATTTACCAAAATATTTATTGAGAAGGTCATGGGAATAACTAAGGAAAGGATCTGGGAAGTCCCATGTGAATTTATGCCAGGGAGATCATTTGCGGATCAGATATTCAGCTTGAGGCAGATCATAGAAAAAAGTTTGAGAGTAAGCAAAAGAGTTTTCTGTGCATTTGTTGATCTGGAAAAAGCTTTCGATAAGGTAAATAGATCTCACCTTTGTGAAGTCCTGAAGGAGAATAGAGTGAATGGTTGACTTTCAAGAGCAATAAGAGCAGTATATGATGGTAGTAAAGCGAGTGTGAGAGTGAATGGACAACTTAGCGATTGGTTTGATATTCAGCAGGGCGTTAGACAAGACTGCGTTGTGTCCTGGATGTTCAGTACGTATATACATCAGCAAATGTCTAAGAATGGCTCTCTTAGACGAAGAAGGTATTGATCTCAAGACAGTGAAAGTACGTGAACTGGCTTTTGCAGATGATAAGATTGTTACAGCTGAATCAGCCGACGATTTGCAGAGAATGATGAGCAGACTGGATACGAGCATGAGAAGTATGGATCTTAAGATTAACGCAAATAAAACAAAAATTATCGTGCTTGAAAGAAGAGGTGAGAAAACAGTATGAACATTGTCTTAAACGAAGAGAGGATAGAACCAGTTGATGAGTTTGTGTATCCTGGTAGTTTATTTACTGCTGACGGATAGCAGAAGTAAAAATGTAACGAATGAAGCTAAAATTGCAATATATAACTCGGTGCTTGTACCCACAGTCCCGTGTGGTAGCGAGACCTGGACATATCAAGAAAAGGATAGGAGTAAAGTGAACGCGGTTGACATGCAGTTCCTGCGGAATATGTGCGATGAAACGCTTATGTACAAAGTCAGTAATGAGTAGGCTCTCAAAGAATGTGGCGTAGAAGAAACATTGTTTGACAAGAGTGAAAGAGATTTGCTGAGATGGTTTGGTCATGTCGAGAGAATGTGTGAAGAACGTTTAACGAATCAAGTATATTTAGGTAGGGTGGTAGCGTACCCAGAGGTAGACCGAAGAAAGAATGTTTGGAGTGTGTGATGAGACTCTGAAGCGAAGGGATATAAGAAGCCTTAAAAACACAAGAGTGTGCACGAAACGATGTAGGGATGTAGCGGAAGCAAAATATGTATGCAAGGATAGGGATGTATGGAAAACAATTATTTATAAGAAGAAGAGTGATGCCTGAAACAAAAGATTTTGGATACTAAAGGGCCCGCGTGAAGAGATTTTCATAGTGATTTAGTATAATGGTTTTGCGATGCTCTTCAGCTGGGGTGATTGCTAGATAGAAAGATCAGTGATCTGTGTCAGAGCGGTATTGTGGGATGAGTGTGTCGTTGAATGAACAACACGCGAATTCTAGATTGATCTAAAACCTATACCCTCTCCTACACATCCCTTACTTACCCATACCTTATAAAGTCCTTCATCCCCGGTAGTATAACGAGGCTAGAACCGAAAGAGTTACGCCTACCCTCAAAGGAATTTGGCTTAATGGTATAATAATAAAATAAAAATTTCACTTTGTATGCCCTGAATTTGATTTTTCAGCAGTTCAGTTGATCTAAAGCCTATAATATTCAACCGATTCATCTAAAAATTCCAAGATGAATTGAGTAGATTAAGCTTTAGAGCTATTTTTCAAAAAATTTTGATTCATTCATTATTTTGCTTCCTCATTAAGGAAGCTTTGTAATGGTAACAATTTCGAAAAAATTTTAATTCATTTATTTAAGCGTTCCTCGATTGAAAAATGTCTAATACTATATTCTAAGCAATTGTCCAGATGTATGTGTGTGAGTGTGTGTGGATGCGTGTGTAAATGCGTGTATGAATGCGTGTGTAGATGTGAGTGTTGATGTCACACTTTCTTGTGAACATGATGATTTGAAGATGATTGCAGATAAATTATTGAAATTTTGAGGGCTTATTTTAACAACTAATATCTCAAAACTGACCGAAGGATTTCTCACAATGATTATTACATTTTTCTTAGCCCTTCATAATATTTTGAAAATGGAGTTTCTAGAGTAAAACGTTTTTCAATAACATAATTCGAAGTTGACGCAAGAATATGAAAGATTCCTTGCATCAATACATCTCAAAATTTTCCAAAACAAATCATACATTTTTAAATAAAATAATTCGGATAGAGATTATGATAGTATACTGATAGTCATAAATATTTTTATATCTGAAAATAATAATATATTTAATACCTATTTACTTATAAAAAACAAAATGTTTACCGGTACGGAATTTTCTGTACGACTAACCCATTTCCAGCTCGACCAGGGCTAGTGTCACATCCACGCTAGTGTCACTGTCACATTCTATCCCTTTTCCAGCTCGAAATATTATTAGGAATTGCTATTTTTGGCAATTTCCTAACTATTTTTTTACATTGGCTTTGAAAATGTCATTTGCGAATATTCTCGAAGTTATATCCGTAATTGGCACTTCCAAATATATTAGTATACTTGGTTTTATAGAACGAGAATAGAATTAGTTAAACGTGATTTTTACAGATTTTTAATTTTTTGGGAGAAAATATGAAACTTTTTGGATTTCCATAAACTGATATTTTACTTTTGAGTTCAAAAGAAGATTTTCTAGAACGTTTTGAATCATTCACCTCAAAATTCGGGAAAGTCATCAAAGTAAACTGTTACCCATATTTTTACAAATAAAAATTTGAATATTTATTTCGTGAAAGTATATAATTATACTTGCATTATTATTTTCACAATAATATTACATTACCTGATTAGATTATTATAGTACATTAATTGAGTTTTGAATGAGATTGGCTGAATATCAAGCATGTAAAAATATGTGAAAAGGTTAAAAATGAAACTTTTAATTAATTGTTATTTTGATATTTATTTAGGACTCATTTTTTGGTGCAAATAGAAGCAAACATCCCTTAAAATATAGAAGAAAGTACGGTATTGCCAATGATACTATTTCGTTATCAACCGTTATCTACCAAACTAAAAAGATGTACAAATTATGAGCAAAAAAAGCAAAAGAAGCAAAAGAGGGATTTCAGAAATTTTTTGCTAATGAGTTTGATTTTATTCGGCATTTCAGTGGGACTATACGAAAAATTCTACTCTTTTGACTTATTTCCCTTATCTCGTGTCTTTTGTCTCAAAAAATAAAATAAAAATATTCCAATACTATTTTATATACTTAAAATACAAACTATGCCTCCTACCAGAAAATATTTAGAGGTAAGTTTACAGGTCTTCGTAAAAGCAACAATTTTGATATCTCAACTTTCTTTTGTATTCCGCGTTATTTAGCTCAAAATTTGAATTTTCGATTTTTCAAAAAAATTCAAAAAGTTATGACAAGACATTCGGAGTTAATTGTACGAAGAATTAAGGCTCTTATTGAAAAATGATCGAAAATTGGATTTTTTTATAAAAATTGTTTATATGATTGATAATATTTGGCAGTTTGAAAAATATGACAGCAAGAAGGCTTTGACAATACATTTCAATTTGATCCCACAAAGAATGAAGCCTATTCATGAAAAGATATTTGAAATGTGCATTTTTTTAGAAAATTTTAATAAAGAATTGCTAAACAGCAGCTATTCTTAACTAATTGTAATCGCACATCAATGTCTCTCAAATTTCAAATAAAAGCTATGAATTTCAAATAGCTAATTATTGCGAGTCATGAAACTATGACTTTCGTTCATTATTTTTGCTTAGAACATAAAAAAAAAAATTCTTACACTTAACCGCTGGAAATTATTTTTATTTAGTTTTTACATCAATTTATTACTTGTTTTAATGAATTTGAAAGCCTCAAAAGAAATGGTATCGCTGAAAAGTTAGACAAAAAAGAAGTTTAAACTTTCTTGTTAAATAACGAATTTTGCTTTAGTCAGAGTGAAATATCCATACTTACTTGTTATACCTGAAAATGTTACGGCCGCCTAAAAAAAGTCAAAATCAGTTAAGAATGACCTGTCGGGCAATTTTTATACAAAAAAATGTGCTTTTTTCTCACTGTGATCTTTTGAAGATAATTCTTTTATCTGAAGTGAAATTTTTTAAAAATAAAAGCCAATAATATTTCACATTATTATCACGATACAGATTTTGGAAAAAGTTTTTTATTATTTTTTTATTTAATAACGAATATAGAAAACATTTTTTATTTTTCATTTTTCATTTTTTATTTTTGAAGAGTACCATTTTCTGAGAAATACTTTAAATTCATTTCGAAGAAGATAGAATCGGTAAACTAACTATCCAAACAAATGTTTTAGTAGCAACGCAGATGTTACAAAATTTATTGAATTTGTTATAAACAAATAAGTGCATGAAAATAGCTTCGTGGGGATCGGCTACGATTTGTTACTTGATCGGAACTGAATTTGAAGAATTCATAGACAAAAAGAGATTTCCTATTGATATAATGGAAATTATGAAATAATTTGTTATTTCATATACAAATTTCATGGTCAATTTTATCAACAATAATTCACAACAGGTATTTATGATGGAATATATCAACTTTTTCTTACGGAATCCACCAAAAATTACTCGGCAGTGACACCTATATAGTTATCGTAATTAATCATCCAATAAGAACTGATGATTGTTTAAATAACCTTAATAAACAAATGCACTATTCGGCTAATTTTCGACTACAAACTTGGTTCTTTTAATGTGATAAAATGTATCTCACCAATTTCTAAACTGTTGGGGACATTTAGACGATATTCAAAAATCATTATTATTAATAATACTTTTGTTAACAAATTTTTATCATTTGATGTATTTGTAAACAAAAAATTTACCTTTTCTTCAAGAAATTGACAACCAACCATTTAGTAATGACTCCTTGCTATCAATCGATAACAGTGAAATTGGAGATTATTCACTGATATGCCAATTAATAACTAATTTTGTAACTTTTTTCAGTCACTTGGATAACGATCAACTATTGTTATTGTTATAAGCAATGCTATTAACCAATTTTTCTCGTCTCGTTCATTTGTAAACTGAGAATTTCGTTTTTCTTATGGAATTTATTGACCTTAGCTGAGAAAGCTGAGCGGGCTGAAGTTATATAGACAAATAATTAATTTGTTAATTAGGTTCGAATGGAAAATCATTAGTTGTTATCGATAGATAGCATAAAGGCCATAATGGATAATTGACTGTTAATTCCACGAAGAAAAGTGGAATTTTTTGTTTGTAAATGCGTAGGATGATACAACATTGTTTAAAAAATTATTATTAACAATAAAAAATGCTTACTGTCATCAAAATATCCTCAAAAGCTTAAAAATTAGCTATTTACATTTGACTACGTTGAAAGATTCAAGTTCGTTCGTCGAAAAAAGCCCAATGTCTGAAATTCAGACAAATTTCACTTCTTCTTTATTTTATAATGTGTCTCCTTAGGGTTTACATAACTTTCATTCCTTTACATCTTTAGTATATCCTTTTTACATCGCATATTCTAACTTGTTCTCAAATTTGATACATATAATTTCTTATTTTCATGAATTTAACACTCCCTTATTCTTCCTAACTTCTCTAACTTTTTCTACCTCCTTCATCCATTCTTCTCCCAGTCTCTCTTTCCCTAAAATTTTCTTAACATTTTCTTGCCATCCTCCCCTCTCTTCTCTCCTCTCATACAACCTTCCCATATATGCTGCCATGTCTTCTTTACCCATTCACATACTCTGAATTTCCTCTTCTCATCCTTCTCCCAATACACTGCATTTTTTACTTCATCCAGTCTCCATCTACCTATTCGTGCCCATCTCTTTTCCTCCATCCTGTTTTCAGATATTTGGCAATCCTTTTCGTTTCATTACCTTATACATTCATTGAATCTTAATTCCCCTATCATCCGCCATCCATTTTTCACCTGCCCTTCTCTATCTCTTTTTTCCAATCCTTATGGTCTACGTTTCTTGCTTCTACTATCCATCGATCTCTGAAAAATTCTCTTTACTTCACTTCACTTCACTTCAATCACTCTATGGCCCTCTTTTTTCTTTCTTCCACCTTTTTGTAACACTTTCTAGCTAACTCCCCTTCCTTTCCCTTTCTTTATTTCTCTTCGAATTTCCACGCTGTTCTTGCCGCCCTTGTTCTTAATTCATCTCTTTGAACCTCTTCTCATACCATATAACCCAAAGTTCTCCAATCTATCCCTAATGTCCAACTAACATGTCTCCCTTGCAACTTTTCTATCTCCTTCTTCCTCTCCTTCCATCCACATATCTCTGCCCATAGCCTAATACCGGCCATGCCAGCCCACCAAACAACCTCGTTTACCTATTTCAATTCTTCTCAAATCTTCTTTTTCCTATTCCCTATATCGGTTTCATTACCCCCGCCGCTTTCTTAATCCTTTCCCTAATATGCGCTCCATGCTGCCCATTTGCTTACATGATAAATTGGTTTTAAATAAACTTATGAAATATTCAAATTCCTTTACTTCCTCCAACTTTTCATTTTTCCATCTCGCTGTACATTTCTTCTTTCTCCCTCCCTCGTTTCTGAACCGCATTACCTTCGTTTTATCCAAACACATTTTACTGAATTTACTGATGAGGGGAAAAATTCGCCAAGTGTATCCGCCTAAAATTTTGTTGTCCCCAATTTTATTGGAACTCTACTAAATCGTAGTGTTAGTGGACCTCATTGGAATCTGTACTACTGGGGATGAAGGAATTTGTATGGTAAATTTGGGTACGGGAGGTTTAGGAGGAGAAGGAAAAGGTTTTAGATCAATCTCACAACGTCGCTCCGACACTAGTCGCTTGATCAATCTCTCT
>JAUMHM010000031.1:70638866-70658253 GCA_032362435.1 Melikaiella ostensackeni
TTGAACTGCTTTTCAAACATTTCTCTATCTCTATTACTCACTGAAATATTTTAAAAAAGAGGCATATTTTTTACACTATTTTCTTTTAGTGGACTGACAATTCTCGCCGGTACTGTATCTCATTTTGTGCCGAACATATCTTCCGATAATTGAGTGCATGTTTTCAACCGCTAGTTTTGTAGGTATCCTCATACTCCTGGACGGCATTGTATTTCACTAAAAATAAAATAATGAATGTATACCAAAGTGAGATTATCCATTAAAAATAGTGAATAAAATAAAATAAACCGTTTTTCGCTGAAATATGCAGCAGCTTGAACTTAAAAACTTGCCTGATTTGAAATGGATCCGATCTAAAAACATGAAAATGATAAATATATCGATGATAGAGACATTTCGAATTAGATTTATTTCTGGTTGCGTAATTTGGTATGGAATCAAGCTTTTGAAAATCTGAATTTCAGACTGGAGTCGCTTACTCTAGGCCATAAGGACATCGTTAAGATTATATTTAGGCATCGTAAAAGAAACTATGTGCTCGTTGGAGCCAAGTCACTCATTACGTGAGACAGCATTAAGGCGCCTGTGCCTAGAAATCTCAAAGAAACATTTATGCAAGAATTTTTATAAACGAGGAACAATGATATCTGAACTATACTTTCGGAAAGGAAAATTTAGACATTCAGTGACTCTTGAGTGGGTAGCTCGCAAGAAGTCATAAAAAGTCTTTCATCCCTAGGAGATTTAGTTCTGTCGTATTTTAATTATAATTAAAATCTCTCAACGTAATTGAATGGTTTCATTTTAGAAGGCATAACAAGTCATTAAATTAAAATAGTTCTGAGTAAGAAATGCAGAATTATTCTGAATGAATGGTTCTTTGTGATTGGATACCTCATAACTAAGTTTATTGTGCCAGTATTCTAATTATATTCCTCCTATTTCGATGGTGTGAAAATATGACGATTCGTGTTCCAAATCATAATTCAGTGTCAGAATTATTATGATGACGTGCTATTTTGTGCGTCAGTGTTTAATAGATCGATGCTTAAAAATAAACTGAAATAATACACAGTAAAGAATAATATTCAAAATTATACTGAAATCAATATCATTTTCATATACAACAAAAATGATACCAAAATCAAGAGAACATTTTGATCGCCTGGAATGCATGATCGATTCTTGAGATCATAATGATCTGATTCGGGGTCATGTATCAAGTCAAGCCAAGATGGCTGACGTTCTTGGAGTACTTCAGCTCATATGAGATCATTTATGCTTCTTCATCGTACAGTGTACTTGAAAATTTGAAAAAATAACGAAACTTGCTAACAAAATATATCTCCTGCTAAGCGTAGTTGTCACTTGCGCAAGGTCAGACAAAATATTTAGGTTATGACATCCGCGCCAAAAACTCGCGGCTATTTTGTTTAGTCCGACAGATGACCCTGAAAGCAGATAAGAATGATCCGAATGGACAAATCATTATGATCTCAAGATTCAAGTGATCGCTGGAGCAGAATAATATGCAACAAAAATGATCCTTTTTTTTACTGTGAAACGAAATAAGATCTTTCAATCATATAATTTTTTTCTGGTGCAATATTAAAGTGATTTTTAAAATTTACACAGTAAAAAAATGTACACTCCCTTTTTGCGCGATATGTTCGGAACAAAATGAGATGAAATAATTTATAAAAAAGCATCCAGAAGATTATTAAATTCCACATCAAATAAGCCTATTTTAAAGTATTTAGGTAAATAGAGACAAAAAAGAGGTGAACAGTGTGAGGACACCTAATAATAAACTCGATTCCTAATGAATGCGTCTAAAAGCATGCACACACTTTTCGCATGATATGTTTGAAACATGATGAGATAAAATAATTTTAAAAAAAGCGTTGCAAGTTGATTAAATTCCGCGTCAAATGGGCCAATTTTACGTTTTTTTTTATGCATAGAGACAAAAAGGAGGATAACAGTATAGGGACACCTACAAAACTAGCTATTAACAACATGCTCTCACTTCTCGCATGATATGTTCGGAACAAAATCAGAGAGATATTTTAAAAGAAAAGCGTTGCAAAGTTGAATAAATTCCACGTCAAACAGCTCTATTTGAAGTATTTCCGATAAATAGCGACAAAAAGGAGGAGAACAGTATGAGGACACCTACAAAACTAGTGATTAACAACATGAACTCACTTCTCGCATGATATTTTCGGAACAAAATGAGATAGATAATTTGAAAAAAAGCTTCGCAAAGTTGAGTAAATTTCACGTCAAATGACCCCATTCGAAGTATTTTTGATGAATAGAGACAAAATGGTGGAGAACAGTATGAGGGCACCTAGGAAACTAGCGATTGAAAAAATGCACTCCCTTCTCGCATGATATGTTCGGAACAAAATGAGATAGAATAATTTCTAAAAAAACATTAGCAAGTTGATAATATTCCGCGTCAAGTAACCACATTTAAAGTATTTCTGATAAATAAGGACAAAAAGGAGGAAAACAGTGAACTCACTTCTCGCATGATAAGATTAGAAAAAAATGAGATGGAGTAATTTTAAAAAAATCTTTGGAAAGCTAATTGAATTCCGCGTCAAATGTCCCTATTTAAAGTATTTTTGATGCATAGAGACAAAAAGGAGGAGAACAGTATGAGGACACCTACAAGACTAGTGATTAACAACATGAACTCACTTCTAGCCTGATATTTTTAGAAAAAAATGAGATAGATGATTTAAAAAAAAAGCGTTTGAGAGTTGATTAAATCTCACGTCAAATAAGCCTTGTTTAAAGTATTCATGATGTATAGAGACAAAGAGGAGGAGAACAGTAGGAGGACACCTGCAAAACTACGCATTAAAAACATGCACTCACTTCTCGCAACATGCGAGATTTCATGATTCAAATTCAACTTCTGGCAAAATCTAAGAAAATCATTGTAAAAGACTGAAAGTCACTTATCATAAACAGATCTCATTTAAGTCGTAATTCAATAACCTTTCCAATGCTTTTTTTATGAATTATTCTATCTTATTTTTTTCCGAACATGTTATGCAAAAAGTGAGTGTATTTTTTTAATCGTCAGTTTTCTAGATATCCTTATCCTGTCCTCCTTCTTTTTAGTGTCTATTCATCAAAAATACTTTAACCGGGGCACATTTGACGCGAAATTTAATAAACTTTCTAATACTCTTTTATATATTAATGTAGCGCATTTTGTTCCAAGCATATCAGATGAAAAATGAGTGCATGTTTTTAATCGCTAGTCTTGTAGGTATCCTCGCACTGCTGGACGGTACTGTAAAAAATTAAGAAGAAGCATTCAATCAAGGGATTCAAATAATTAAGAAATATTTATTATTTGTGAAAGGTGTATCAGTTAGTAATAAGCTTCAAAGAACTTAAGCTTTTTCTTAAGTAGCACAAAAAATCTAGTTATCAGTAATGAGCCCTGAGACTGGTTCTTCACGACGCGATCTCCAGCTCGCTTATGCGATTACTCAGAAAAGATTGTGAGCTCCTTGAAATTTGCCACTAGGAAAGTCACTAATGAACTGTATTGATCAAAAATGTAAAGAAGCTCGAGGAAAATATTCAGGACTGTTTCGTAGAAATTTCGAGCTAAATATTACAAACGACAAATCAGTGAAATAATATTATACGGCGTACTGTACTTTTTGAATTAGTTAATGAAAAATAACTTAATTAAGAGATACATTTTCGTTCAATTTTAGTAAATGCCTCTCTTTTAGATATTCTGTAATATCGAATAAAAAAATTTCATTTTTTGCTATTTTTGTGACAATTTTCTGTTAATATAAGGAAGGGCACCATTATCGTGGCCAAGAGAATTTTTTTGTGAAAATATAATTTTCGAATTTTTCTCGTAAACCATGTATGACATCACAAAAGTGCAAGATGCATTTTTTTTTAGTACTTTTATAAATGTGCATACTTTCATGTTGAAGTTTGTTTATATCTTTCATTGTATTCGAGAAAAATGCGAAAAATCGATTTGATGAAAAAAAATTCTCTCATATAAGTTTAGCCTCCAGAAAACTTACAGGAAGTCTTCCTTATAAAAAACCAAATTCAACAAAATATTGTCAAAAAATGTAAGTGTAGGGCTATTGTGAAAATTCAAAATCGACTTTTTATATCTTTAAACAAATCGTCGACACATTGTTAACTTTTAACTTTTGTATTTAAAGCCGTTCTCAAAATTTTTCAGGAGGAAAAATTTACTACTTGTTGTATATTAATTGATCAGGAAAAACCTTGTCTTTTAAATATTATTTCCTAAATCAAACTTTATTAAGCAAAAATTTCTTTCAACTCAATGTTCATTGAAACTTTCATCAAATAGTATTGTAAAAAATGACGAAATGTATAGTTTCCACATAATCTTTTTTCTGTAATGGAATTACGTGATACTATATCAGTTCAATATGCCTTATAAATGTTTAAGTATATTTTCAAACAATTTTTCCAACTATTGAAAACATTTAAAAAAATAATATTTCAAATAGAAAAAAAGTTGAGTGTTTAATAAATAAAGGCAGAGCGTATATACTACTTATGCTTGTTTTCATTTCTTTTAACACTGTCGTTGAGTTAGACAAAAACCCTCAGACCTTAACTGAAATTGGATATTTTTTTAGCCTTTTAGTCAAAAGCCTCCTAGAAAATCATTTTCATTGTAATCAAATATTTTTGAGTTTTTTTATCTCCAGTTTGGATCCACCATTCTGTTTTTGAAAATTCTAAGAAAGGATTCGAAATCTGAGAGCTAAAAAGACCCTAGAATATCATTTTCACTAGATTCGGATATATTTGAATATTTTAGTCTTGATTTTGGGTCAGCTATTATGTTTAGGAACATTCTGAAAAAGGATTCGGAATTAGAGACCCAAAAAAACTCTAAAAATCTTCTCACGAAAATCGAAAATTTTTTGAGTTATTTATGCTTGATTTTGGATTCGGCATTTTGGTTTTGAGAATCATGAAAACGGCTTCGAAATCAGAGAACCAAAAGACCTCTAGAAGATAATTTTTAATCAAATCGGATATTTTTTTAGTTTTTTGTTCTCGATTTTGGATGTGCCATTTTTTGGAAAATTCTGAGAACGGATTCTAAATCAGAAACTGAAAAAATCCGTAGAAAATCATTTTCACTGAAATCAGATTTTTTTTGTTATTTGGGTCTCGATTTTGAATCCGTCATTTTGTTTTAAAAACTTTGAAAACGGACTTGAAATCAGAGAACCAAAAAACTACTAAAAAATCATTTCCAATGACATAGAATATTTTTGAGTTTTTTGATCTCAATTTTGAATCTGCCATTTTTTTTTTGAAAATTCTGGAAACGGATTCGAAATCAGGGACTGAAAAAATCCCTTGAAAATCATTTCCATCGAAATCGGATATTTTTTTAGTTTTTTGGTCCTGATTTTGAATGTCATTTTTTTTAAAACTCTGAAAATGGATTTGACATCATAGACAAAAAAAATACAAAAAAGCTAAAAAAAACATTGTATATATACATCATATTGTGAAATTTGGGTTGTAAATTTGGCATCAAAGAACTTTTCAAACCAGATGCTAAACATACCTTCAAATTGATTTTTCTAAAAAAAATTGTGGCAAATTCTTTTTTTTAATAAGAAAAGTTTTTTAAAGGTTAAAAATTAACAAAATGGCGGCGATTTTTCTATACATAAAAATTTCTCATTTACTTCATAAATACGGGAGATATAAAAAACATTTACACAGAAAAGTTGTTTCTCTTCAAAAGATCTACAAAAATTTCTTTTACCACTTTTCGATATTTAAAAATTTTTTTTTGTTTGTGAAAAATTTTTGTTTGTTACTCAAAAAGATGATAATTTCCGAAAATTCGGCAAAAATAATGTATTAATAATTAAAGACTAAGATGTCTATCTCCAATGATATTATCACTGAAATTCACGCAAAACGATACCTCAAACGTATGTAAAGAGACAGAAAGCAAAAATAGTCGATTTTTTTTAAAATGCATATATATTAGGATGAACCAAAAACGGACTTCATCTTTTTTCATAACTGGTAACTCTTCAAAGTGTTCCTTTTAGTGTCAAAATGATTCCTGATTTTCGGCAGAATTAAAGAAAATATATTCAGGATTTCCCCAATAGGGTGTAGCGTAAAATACAAATTTTTGAATTTGAAAATGCCTGAGGTCCTGTTTTTTTTTCATTTTCCCTAAGAGAGAAAACTATATAGTTTGATAACGATCAAAACATTTTTTTATGCTCCACAAAGCCAAAATAAGTCAAAAGCCCCCCAAAAAACTGGTTTTTTCGATTTACTTCACAACCAGTCGTTTTGAAAAATTATATTTGATGAAAAAATGCATCTTTTATGTGGGAGACATTTTTTGATATAGTCAACCGTTCTCAAGAAAAATAAATAAATTGATGAAAAGCCCATGAAAAAAATTTCACGCTTTTCATCCATTTTTTTATATTTATCTCGTGAACGGTTGATTGTGCCGAAAAATTCCTCTAACATAGAAGATATATTTTCCCATCTTCCATAATTTTTGGCTTTAATAATTTTTCGATACGGCTTATATTTCTGAAGTTAATCGTCAAAACCGTTTTTTGGAGGGGTGGGGGTTGATACTAAACGTACTACTACTAAACCCTAAATACTGACTTGGAGGACCCCTAAATATTTTTCTTTCTGTCAAAAATCAGGGCTCTTTTTGACACCAAAAGAACACTTTGTAGGGGTGTCATTTGAGAAAAAAAATAAAACCTTTTTTTGGACCATTATAATATATATGCATATATCTCGAAAACTGTGGAAAATCTTGAAAAGTGGTAAATGAACTTTTTGTAGATTTTTGAGAGAGTCACAACTTTGACAGTTTCTTCTTGAGCATGTTCACGAGCAAAAATAATATTTTTTTAGGGTTTCGTAGCCCCGGGCAGAAACCGTCGGCGTGTCGAACTTTTTCCCGGGAGGGGGCGAGGGTATGGAGCGAAAAAAGAGGGAGGGGAAGTGCAGGGTGTGCAGTGTGGTGAGGGGAAGGGAAGTGAGGGCTTAAGTGATGAGGAGAAGGATGGCGAGGGTGGGAGGGTTGGGGAATGGAAGTGAGGGGAGTGAAGCAGGTGAGGGAAGGGAAAATGATGGGTGGGGACGTGAGGGGCTAGGAAGATATTTGAATGGAAGGGGTGGGGATGGTAAGGGGGTTTGGGAGGGGAAATGAAGGTAGCGAGAGGAGTGGAGTGAGAGGTAGAAGTAATTGGAAGGGAGGGGAGGATTTAAACATTTTAAATACTATATCAAATAGGCTATAGTTATAATACTAATGATATATAGTTATAATAGTTATAATACTATTTATTGTATCACACCTCATATATGTACAATATACTGAATTATTTTTGCTTCGTTAGCCGACGATTGCCCAAAGAATTAATCCTTTAAAGTCGACAATTCGACAAACACGACTTTAAAAGGTTTCTATTTCTGATAGCTCGAACGGACGCGAGTAAAGTTAGAATCGAGAATCAAGAAACAAAACTCTTTCTCTTTCTCTCATTGGAGGGAGTTGAATTGAAATAAATATTTGAATTTGTCTCCGCCTCCTCTACATGTCCGGGTTTAATTTCTTCCCTTCTTAATGGCCCTTACGCCTTGAATTAAACGAGGGCGCGAGACCGATTCGAAAGAAATAATAATAATTTGAGGAAACAATGGCATGAACGACAGCTTGTGATTAAGCGGCCTGGAATAATAATCAGGATAATGACAGGTTTACACCCCCGATTGCGAGGGTGAGGGGGTGGCACGATAGAAAAGGGGGGATGACGATTAGTTGGTCGCTTCGTTTCGTTTGTAAGCTTAATTGTCCCTTGGCGTGATGCAATAAGCGTTTTTTATACCGCTGCCACCAACAAACGTCGCTCGCAAATCTCTACAAAGAATCAAAATAGCCAGTGAGAGAAGTCATAATTCTAAAGTCAGAAAGGGAATTACAAAATGACAAAATAGGTGGTTTATTAGATAACAACTCGAGAGCAGCTTTTATAGTGTTCAAAAGAATCTATAATTATTAGGGAAAATTTAATTTGTTTGTAGAAAAAATTATGGTCTGACTATTATTATTATTATTTTCGGAAATTTTAATATAACTAATATATTGTGCGCTCCACTCGCTTACTAATCACCCCCTTCCGTTAGAGAATAAAACTCCGATCATTTTCCAGGAAACTGACAGAATAGGTTTTTCTATTATTTTAGAGACGAACTTAACTTAGAAAAATCATTATCAATTAATGATATTTCCTGTGAGGAAACGACGATAAAAGTGAATTTGGAGATAAATCACAGATGGTATTAGAATCAAAGGTGTTATCGTGGAAGTTTGATGACAAGAAGGAACCAGACTTGACATATCCAGGGCGAGAAGGATCTGTTGCAGAATATATAAGGTAGTCCTAGTCAGCACTTAAGAACCAATAGGAAATCAAATTATAAAACTGCGCCAAAAGTGAATCTAGAGGCAAATCACAAATGGTATTAGGATCAAAGGTCTTGACAGAGAAGTTTGATGACAAGATGAACGGGACTTCCTCATTGAGAACTTTTTAACGAAACAGTTAATAAAAATATTGTACAGAAACTTTATGATACCAATCAGAAACAATTAAAATTGCTTATAAAACTAATATCTACCTTTTCTGAAGGACTAATTCCATTTTAACTGAATTTTGAATTGTTATCACTTGCGAAAATCGATGCACTAATTTTCATAATAAGATACAAGTCAGTATTTGATTAACAATACCAAATTGAATTATAAGTTAAATTGACGGAAAATGGCGAAGAAATTGATTTGGAGACAAATCACGAATGGTGGTACGATCAAAGTTGTCAGTCGAGGAGTTTGATGATGAGATGGAACCAGACTTGACAAATCCCAAAATTTTGGAGACGAATCACTCAGTGTATTGGAATCAAACGTGTCAGCGGAGAAAATTGATGACGAGAGAAATCCAGACTTGTCAGTCAGTACCAAATTACTAATAAGAAATTTAATTAAATATTAAATTTTTTAACGCTAACGGCGACAAAAGTGAATCTTGAGACAAATCACAAATGGTATTAGAATCGAAGTTGTCAGCGGAGAAGTTTGATGACGAGAAGAAACCAGACTTGTTAGTCAGCACATAATTACTAATAAGAAATTAAATTATATATTAAATTGTTGAATAATGCCGACACAAGTGAATTTGGAGACAAACCACAAATGGAGTTAGGATCAAAGGTGTCAACGGAGAAGTTTGATGACGAGAAGGAAGGAACCGGACTTGACAATTCCGGGGCAAGAGGGATCTACCGCAGAAATTATAAAATTAAATAGCGTGGCGTGCCGGTCAGACTATATGCTCTAATTTTAGGCGATTGCCTCGCTCCCTCACCAAGGATTATAATTAGATACAGAAATACCCGACCGACAGCCACCCACTCTACACTCACCATCATGAGCTTCGCAAAACACACGGCACTAACACGCTATTCGTTTCAGCAAGAGATTGTTCGCATTACCCGGCAGAATTCTAATTTCTAATACACCCGCGATTCTCTCGGCGAGTCTAATTTTAAGATTTAAAGCGGTACGACATCTTCAAATCTGCTCTGGCCGTCTCGAGTGTCATCGAATCCGATTGGCCTTCGATCGAAAGGATCTTTTTTTCGCAATGTCGTTAAAATTCGAGATAACTTTTCTTTATTTAAAATAGAACAACTTTCTATATCGTCATCACTACTCTCATGTTTTGGCAGAAAGAATCGCGAAAATTAGCTTGGTAGATTAATCTACTTTACGAGGGAGACAGATTTTTTTAAACTCGTGCCAAGTTTAAAAAATAAACTTTGTTGAATAGTAAGAGAACTCAATGCTAGATTGGACTGATAATTTGGATCTAGATTTAGAGAGTATTTCATTTTTTGATTTAATTTCTAACATTTTTTATTCATCATTTGTATCATTCAGTTTGCAATTTTTGGATTAAATATGAAACCTTTATCAAGATTCGCAGTAGTATCATTTTTAGTAATTAGACACACCTACAGCATACTCTATCTAACCAATTGGTACCGAAATTTCATAACAATTCTGTTGGATAACATTTTTGATATATTTTTTAGAAAATTTTGATTTATCAATTATTTTTCGATATCTTGTACATTTTTGCCAAAAATGCAACTGCTTAGTAATTAGCCTCCCCTACAGTACTGCCGTGGAAAACAAGAAAGCGGTAACTACATTTGGAGTTTGGCCCCCCTGTTCGCATTTGTTTTCAATATTTTTAAATGGAAAATAATTGCGAATCAGGTAGCATGTCCTAAATGTAGTTACCGCTTTCTTGTTTTGCATGGCGAAGTAAGGTGGACCGAAAATACAAAATTTTCCAAAATCGAAATTGGCTAATGTTGAAGAGCTGCTACATTTAATTACAAATAGAAAACTATAATAACTTTTTGAAATCAAGAATGTTTGTACGATGTTGCAATGAGGTCAACCTTTTTTATTGAGAGAATTAAAAAAAATTTCTCTTTGGTCATGAAAATTACGGTATATTTTTTCATATACAATTTTTGGTATCAAATACTAATAATAAATTAAAACTAAAGCAGTCTAATTATTGTTTAAATTAGATTTTTCTCAAATGAGTAAAAATGTCATTTTTTAAGATTTGATTCTTTTTTTAATTAAATTAAAATTTTTTAGTTTTATGTATGACACGCCCTTAGTTCGTACTAGAGAAGCAATCCATAATTTCCTTAAGCCTCAAAAAATATTCTTTTTAGGCATTACAGCTGTTAAAAGAAATCATACGCTATTAAATTCAAAAATTGTATACAAAGATAAAAGCTAAGTAATTTTTTTTAGGTCTAAAAAAATTCTGCCTTGCTGGTACTATGCAATTAAAGATGTCATACATAAACTAAAAAAAAATATTTTTTAATTAAAATTAACTGAATCTTGTAAAATAATGGCATATGATGTTGAATCCAAGTTTTTTTTTACGTCCGGGAAATGCATAAAAATTTTGAGTGAAGAAAAAATAATATAAATTTTTCAAAACTTTGACGACTTTCACAGACTTTCTTACATTGATAATAAACTAAGCAACATTTCGAGAGGGGACCGCTACCGAATAATTTTTTATTTTTTATTAGCATGCAATACCAAAGACTGAACATACAAAAAAATATTATAATATTCGAACCCATCGGGAAATTTTTTGAAATTCTCAAATATAACAATTGCTGACCTCATTGCGACCCCGTAGAACCATTTTTTATTTCAAAAAGTCATCAGAGATTTTTATTTATAATAACACATAACAACTTTTTAGCGCTAGCCATATTCGATTTTCAAAATTTTTTTATTTTTTGCCCACCCTGCCCTACACAGTCTGTACTTTAGGATCGTTTGGTGCCAAATTTTCAGCATAAGTTTATTCGATGAAATTCTCGATACATTTATTAGGAACAAGTAACTTTTCAATCATAAGCTGTTTTCAATTTCAAACCTATTTACCAATTTCAGAAATTTGAAATTTTTGTAATTTAAGGAATTCGAGAATTTACTAATTTCGGGATTTAGAAAATTTGCGTTTCAAAATTCCGATAATTACACAATTTCGGGAATTGAATCATTCCGGTAATAAAAATCTTCGAATTTTTCTAGTTTCGTTAACTGTCACTTAGGGAGTTTCTCAATTTCGTTAATACATATTCTCGGAAGTTTTATTACTTTTTGGTAATTTACAATTTCGGGAATTTTATAATTTGGTAGTTATATTTTCGGTATTTTCTAACATTCAAGATTTTTCTTTTTCCGTAAAATCATGTCACCCCTAAAATTTTTTATTAAAAATGGATTGAAATCTCACCAAAAACATCTACGATGCACACAATTTCGCCAAGTAAAAAATTATCAGTTGAATCAACATAGGAATTGACTGAAATTAAAGTTTGCTAAGTAAATCCAAAATATATCTAAATACACTCTCAAAGCTCCTGTAATTTTTTTCAAATTAATAAATTTCAATGTCTAGAAATTTTAGAATTACTTGTCAAAATTTAATTTCAGTGATTTCAATTTCAATTTCAATCAATTTCTATGTTGATTGTACTGATAAATTTTTACTTTGTGAAATTTCTTTCATCGTAAATGTTTCTGATAAGATTAAATAATATAATCATAAATATATGCTAATTTTTTAATAATTTTTCGATTACGAAGAAATCTGAGAAATGAAATTTTCTACTATTACTTTCATCTTTCAAAGCCTAACAAAGCCACTAACTATCGACTGACACGTTAATTTACCGTAGGGGAGAACAAGTGGCCCACATATTCCAAAACGTTTGCAAAATAGGGGAGCGTGAGACAAAGTAAGACTCAAGTGAAGGAATAGTTGCAAATCAAATTCCTTTTAGTTGGTCAATCGAAAGAAGATTTGGATTAAAATTTAAAATATTAAATTTAGAATAAGAAAAACATTTAAATTTTTCTTTAACATCCAGCTTTCAAATTTACCCTCCGAGAAATATTTGCCCTGAATTAATGAAGCAATTTCATTGACAAAATTTTCTTAATTTAACAAAAAATCACTTCAAAATGATGAAAATCAACTTGAATTAAAAAAAAATTTTATTGGAACAAAAAACCATTTATTTTAAGCAAAGAAACTTTTCTTTGACTAACAGTCATTGAATGTTCTTCTTGAATTCGAAGAAATTTTCTTTGATTTAAAGAATCCTATTTCTGAGTGTAACTAAGAAATTCTTGGAAATTAAAAAAAAATAAGAATCCAAAAATGTTACGTCCAAAAGTAGGCAAGATACCTATGATATATTTTTAACGATTTCCTCTTTTTAGTATATTGATCTACGCGATCTAACAGAGATGAGGAATAACCAATTATGCCAAATATATTAGAAATAGTTTATTTATTATAATATGTTTAAACTCGCCTTGATCGTTTTAAAGAAATTGATTAAAATAAGTTGAAATTGATTTGAAAAATATGAAACGATGGCTGTTTGGAACTGTTGATCCTGCTTCTTCGTCAACGGAACACCCAGAAAAAAAAATTTTCTTCCTTTAAAAAAATCGTGTTGTTGACCGCATTTGGCTGATCTCAGAAAACATTTAAATTGAGTTATCAACAATTTGCTTCAGTTAACCAGATTCGTTTGCATCAAACTATAAAAGTGACTGGCTGAATCCTCTTGTTGATTTTAGAAAATATTGTACTGATTGAACAAATTCCTTAAAGATCGAAATGAAATCTCCTTTCTTAGGAAAATTTTTTGTGTACTAAAAAGGAAACACCTAAAAAGTTCACAAATCAGAAATAAAATTCGAAACTACCCGCTCTTACAGCTCATTAGAGAATATGTACAATAAATGTTCAACAAAAAGAAGAAGAAAGAGTCAACCATGCCAACCTCTCACTCTTTCTTTTCTTCGTCTTTTTTATCGGATGTGATTTAAGGACCTGTGAAAAATATTAAAGAATTTTTCAATCAGTAAAAAACTGAGATTGTATGCATTACAGAAAGAATTATTGATGAAGTGCAAGATTCGTGGGTTTTTCCAAAAAAGATATTTGATATTAACAAGAAAGTAGGTTTTGACTTTTACAATGAAAGAAACAGTGAAACTTTTGATGAAACTACCAATAAATTAAAATAATCTATCTTGAATTTGGTTAGGCAAGTTTGCCATGCACAGATACACAGAACTTTCTGGTGTTTTCTATTTTGATAAAAAAAAAATTTTGTCATAAGAAAGTAGATTTCATTTCGATCTTAAAGATTTATGATATCAATAAGAAAATAGAAAAATTGCCCAAACAACATTTTTGATATTAGTTTCTTTATTTTTATTTTCAGGTCATATTTGAATTTAATTAATATAGGTTTCATTATTTTTGTACATTATTTTTGTTAATGTTGTTTACCAACATTGTTTATCAAGTTTTTCATATTTATCCTTACACAATTTTACAATATAATTACTTTTGAATAGAACTCTACATGTCGTATGTAAGCCCAATTTTCCTAACACTGATTTCAAGATACTTGAGATTTTTCCAAAATAAGGTAAGACAACCGTACTGAATCTATTGTAATACTGTATATTGTTTTTGTTCTGATTATTGTTTCTTCTCTTAATTTGAACAATTCTGTTTTGCACATGTTTTTCAATAAAGGCAATCGGATAATGGTTGAGCAAAAGAATCTGTTTGCATAATTCAATATTCTTTTCATGGAATTTCATATGAGACAATTTGAGAGCTCTATCAATCAAATCATTTACAACTCCTATTTTGTTTTGAATGGAATGATTAGAATTAAAATTCAGTGTCCCTTTCGAACAAATTGCTTTTCTGTGCCAATCAGTGACAGTATAATTTTTATCAGTTTCTATTAAAGTCAAATCAAGATAATTCAATCTACCTTCCATTTCAACTTCAACAGTGAACTGTAATTTTGGATGTATACTGTTTGAAACATTAAGCAAGGTATCCACATTTTTGTTTATTGAAAGTACCATTGAATTTAAAATAAACGGAATTGAAAACGTACGCAATAGTATCAAGAAATATCACGGCCATAATATTCTCTTTATCAGCCTTAGCAATCAGTAATTCAGGATGACGTTTTAAAAAAATTTTGTTTTAAAAAATCCCTTCTTTAATTCTTTTTCTGATAAGCTTTGTGGAGCCACATCCTTCAAGAAATCGTTTGACAAACCCTTAAATTTTGTTCTAAAAGTCTTCTGCTTTGTTATCTGGTAATTTCGAAATATTAGCTTCAATGCCTTTAATGATTTCAAGGAATTGAATATACTTTTTCCCCCATATTTGTTACTAAAGCCTTATTCCAAGCTTAAAATGTTGATTACCCTTTGTGGAATCCCTACGTTTGAAATATTTAAAAACCGTGGGTCAGAATGGTCTTGAAATAGATTCAAGTCAATATTCAGAGTTAATTTTTGTATATCACTTTGAATATTAACAAAAAATTTCAAAGCTTCATTCATTCTTGTGTGGTACAGAAAAATTTATTATTTTATGAATAATCTTGCTAAAAATATGTGTGTACGTGATAAAGTGAAAAATACGCAAGATTATTTCAATCTGCGCGATTGCGTACCTATAATACTACGTAATTAAGTTTTTGATAAATCAACAAAACGATTTTTTGAATCAAATAAACAAAAGATGCAACACAATTTACATTTCAAGTTACTTGCCGTGGAATTGTCTTGTTTTGTGATATTTAGTTATTCAATAAACTACTAAATAATTAGCACAGGATGAGATAATTTCACGGTAAGCCATTTACTATGTAAATTGTGCGGGGTTCTTTATGGGTAGATCAACAAAATGTTTTTGTTAAATCAGCTCAAATCTTGTCTTGGGTCAACAAAAACACTTACTTGAATCAACTAAAATACTTCCTTGGATAAACCAAAATATTTGCTTGGATCAACCAAAAGATATGGTATAATCAAGCAAATTTTACTAACCAACAAATTTTCTTGGGTTAACCAAATATTTTGTTGCTCATACAATAACCATATGATAAGATCAAGAGAGACAGATGATAACAGCGTTGAGGCTCACTAGTTTTACACAGAAAGCCCGGGTTGTACATTCATCTTGAGGTTGGATCAAAGTGATTTGCAGCAGACTGATACTCAATTGATTAAAATTATTCAGATTTGGTATCAAAATTATAATTGCCAAGTAAACATTGAACCTTAGTGGTCATCAACAAATTACCCAAGGCATTTTTCTGAGATTTTCAACCACTTCTCACTCCAGATTTCCTCTGATAAGTATTAAAAATTAACACCAATGTTTATTTAAACTATTATTCTTTTCTTTTATTTTACTTATTATTCCCCTAATCCTTTTTTTCTCGTTTTTCCACTTGTATGCGAAATAAATTAATAGAACCCTATAAGAGAATCCAACTGCTTTCCTTTTAAAGTTCATTCTTTTTCGTTGAAAAGTCTACTGTTATATTTTTGTTTAAGAATTCATCTTTTTTCCTCAAAAATTTTATCATTCCGTTGGAAACGTAATCTTTTTAAAATCCAACATTATCGTCATAAAGTCATCGCTTTATGTTGAAAATTCAACTCTATGTTTGAAATTTCGGCAATTTGTGTAAAATTGAATTATTTTATTGAAAATTCTCCTTTTTGGTTTGAAAATTAATCTCTTTTGATAGAAATTTAATTCTTGTTGGTTAAAAATGCAACTGTCTGATACAAAATTAATCTGTTTTGGTTGAACGTTCAACTATTTTTTTGAAAATTCCTCTTTTTTGGTGGAATTCAACTGTTTTTGATTCAAAATTCAAATACTTTTTGGTTGATTTCAACGATTTTTTATTTAAAATTTAATATCTTTTTTGATTCAAGTATCAACTATTACGATTATCATTGAGAATTCAACTTTTTTGGTCAAAAGTTGAACTACTTTGTTAATAATTCATTTATTTGGTTGAAGATTCATCATTTTAGTTCAAAATTCATCTCTTTCGTTGAAAATTTAACTATTTTGTTAAAAATTTTCTTTTTTAGGCCAAACATTAATTTTTTCAACAGAAAATTCAATTATTCCATTTTGGGTTTGAAATTTGCATTGTTTAGTTGAAAAATCATGTATTTCGTTGAAGATTCGTCTTTTTGGTAGAGAATTAATCTTCTCGGTTAAAAAATTATATTTTTTGTTAAAATTTCTATTACTTGCTTCAAAGTCGAACTCTTCTCCTAATTTTTTTTTTTTTTTTGAAGATTCATAATTTTTGATGAAAATTCATCTCTTATGATGAAAATTGAACCATTTTGTTGCAAAATGTTTTTTTTTGGGGTAAACACGAATTTTTTAACTGAGAATTTCATTCTTCCATTTTTGGTTAAAAATTGATTTATTTTTTGTGAAGAAAATTAACTGTTTGTTTTGAATGTTTATCTTTTTCAGATGAAAATTCAAGTATTTGGTTGAAAATTCATATATTTTCTCGAAAACTCGTATTTTTTGGTAGAAAACTAATCTTATTGTTCGAAAATTCATCTTTTTTAGTTGCATATATAACGACTTCATATCGAATACAGAAGCTTTGAAATTTAACGTAAAATTTTTTTATTTCCTTATAAACAATTTAGAAATGGATGTAAAAAATAAGTGAAGAAAACTAGTAGGATTCCAGAGAGCAGCATTCAAAGTTGAACCATTTTTAATCTAGTTAAATCTCTTGTGATCTGTGCACATCCTGTAATATAATTTAATTTGAAAGTGTTGATAAAATTAATTAATAAAGTGATATCTATTATAATAGTCAATAAATCAAATTTTGAAAAACATGCCGAGAAGTCTAATTTGAATTAATTGAAATTCCTTTTGATACTGTAAAATGGGTTTTAACATTAAATGTTACTTTTAACGTATTTTTTAATATCATATTGAAAATATAACCAAGTTTAACAAATATTGGGACCATTACAATTACTCATTTACCTTGAAGTCTTCAAAAAATGAAAAATTTAAAATAAACGTGTATGAGAACAATTTCAGTTTGAGAGTTTGACCGTGAAATTTCTCAGTTACGAAGCGCTCAGAAATGAGAACTTTGCAATTCTATTCGTTTGAAGATAAACAATTTCTTAATTGCAAGATTTAAAAATTGATCAAATCGAGTTTGAAACGCCGAATATTTCAAAACTTTTATATAATTACCCCTCGGTAATTCCACTGAAACAGAGAGTTTGTATAACACTATTATTAATTAGTGACCACGAATTATACGAGTACTCTCTTTGAGCCGTATACTCGTCCGACTAAACAAATTAATTAATATTATAATTATTAGTGATATATACACGCCAGAAAATAATAACTCATCACGCTCTGATGAGTTTGATCGAACTCAAAGTGTGGAAGAAACCACATTCCTTTGCCGAAGAAATTGAGGATCTCGTTTTTATATAAGGAATTTGAAAAATAAGAGAAGAGGGAACTACAAAGTCAAGCGAATTCTTGTTGAAAATATATGTGACTCCTGGAAAGTCTCCAGATTTTCCAAGGGATTTTCTTTTGTTTTTCTAGAGTTATCTGACTAATCGTTCCTCCTTAAAAAAATTTTTGGGATAGGATGTCATATCCACAGATGAGAGACATCCATTTCTCCGTTTGTCCCACGTGGAATTTCTTAATTTTCTTCTTTTCTCCACACCTTCTATTTATTTTCACTTTTCCTATGAAGTTAAACTCAACTAAAGGAAAATTTTGCTTGTAAATTTTCTTGATTCATAGATATTGAACTATTTTTTCTTTTAAATTAAATTGAAATGAATTATGAAAATGTTGTTGAATTCAACGAATTCATCCAGAATTCAAAATAATTCAACAAAATTCAAAAATATTATAATAATTCGAAGAATTCGAAGAGTGCAAAAAACTTTAAAAGAATAAAAGGTTAATTCAAGAGAATTCAGTAGAATTCAAAAGACCTCAGTAGAATGCAAAGGACTTTAATGAATCCATTCCAAGCCAATTCAAAAGAATTCAAAAGTATTCAAAAGTATTTGAAAGAATTTAAAGTTATTGAAAAGTATTCAAAAGAATTTGAAGAATTCAAAAGACTTTAACATAATGCTAGGTGAATTTAAAGGAATTCAAAGAATTCAACAAATTCAAAGAATACAAGAGAATTTAAGAAGGATTCAAAATTCAAGAGAAATAATTATTCTGCCCTATTTTGGAAGAACACTCTTAACTTAGAAACGAGTGAAACTGAGAAAATCGACGAAAACTGTTTGAAACATTTTTCGCTTAGAACGCTTATCCAAAGGAATTTAAAAAAAACATTCACTTTTAATGACTACTTTGACCACGATCTTTTCAAATATGAGAAAAAAATTTGTTAAAGTGTTAATTAGTAGTCGAAAATTGAGTTAACGGTACAAATTTGAAAGTAATAATTCGAAAGAATGCCGTCAATTTGAGTTAATGGTACTTTCTGCGCTATCAGAGCCCGGGAAACGCTCTCGTTAATTCGGAAGAATACCGTCAACTGAAACAAGAATGATATTTATTATTAATTACTATCGCAATTTAATTCATATTTAGTTATTCACTAATGAATTAATTTACTATTATTTAATGTACTGTTTGATAATCAATGTTAATTAATTAATTAATATCTTGATGTTCTTGTATCGATTACTGGTCAAATTGATTTTTGGAGAAATGAGAAAAAATCTACCTCGGCCCGGATTTGA
>JAUMHM010000031.1:70694203-70704731 GCA_032362435.1 Melikaiella ostensackeni
AAATTAAACTATTTGGTTGAAATTTAACTTTTTTATTGAAAATTTATATTTCCGGCTCGCAAATTTATTTCTTTTCGTAGAAATATACTCTTTTTTGGTTAAAAATAATTCTGTTTTGGTTGAGGGTCTAACTACTTTTTTTCGAAATTCGTCTTTGTGGTTGAATTCAACAGCTTTTTATTAAAAATTAAACACTTTTTTGGTTGAAATATGAACTGTTACATTTTTCATTAGGAATTCGTCTTGTTTGGTTGAAAATTCGTTTTTTTTTTAGATGAAAATTTATTTTTTAACTGTGAATTTAGCTATTCCGTGCTTGATTGAAAATGGACCTTTTTTAGTTGAAAATTCAACAATTTTGTTCAAAAGTCGTACATTTTGGTACAAAAATCAATTGTTCTGACGAAAATTCATACTTACGGGTTGAAACTTTGAATGCTTCGTAGAAAATTCATCTTTTTGGCTTTTCATTTAATAGTTTGGTTTACATTTCTTTTCTTCTTGACTGATAGATCTTTTTCGGTTGAAAATTGGTAGAGAATTCAATTATGTGATTGGAAATCATCTTTTTTGCTCAAAATATATATTACCGGGTTACAAAGTTATCTCTTCTCAAGCGCGAATTGCCAAAGCTGAAAATAACACCCAGTATTGGCCCAATCTTGGCAGCCAACAGTCAGCTAATGATTTTGGGCCAACCTTAGCGCGTGAATCGGCCCAGTACTGAGTCGACGATGGAAGCCTTTGTCGGCTATTCAAATTTCACGAGCGTTCGCTGAAATTCGGCCCAGCATTGGCCTGATCTTAGCAGCTAACAGTCGGTTAATGATATTGTTCCAACTACAGTGGTTAAATCGGCCCAGTGCTGGGTCAGTACCGTCAGCCTTTGTTGTCTACTTAAATTTGCAGAACTTCCGCAAAAATTCGGCCCAGTGTCAACCTAGTATTGGCAGTCAACGGTCGGTTAATGATCCTGGGTTAACCTCAATGGCTTAATCGGCCCAGTGCTGGGAAAGTACCGGCAGTCTTTACCGAATTTTCAAATTTGCCGAGCCTTTGCCAAAATTCAGTCCAGTGTCGGCGCAATCTTGGCAGCCAATAGTTGGCTAATAATACTTGACCAACCTCAGTGGCTTAATCGGCTCAGTGCTGGGTCGGTACCAACAGCCTTTGTCGGCTTATTAAATTGGCCCAGCCTTCGCCAAAATTCAGTCCAGTATCGGTCCATTCTTGGCAGCCAATAGTCGGCTAATGATACTGGGCAACCTCAGTGGCTTAGTCACCCAAGTGCTGGGTCAGCACCGGCAGCCTTTGTCGGCTTTTTAAATTTGCTGAGCTTTCGCCGAAATTCGGTCCAGTATCGGCCCATTCTTGGCACCCAACATTCGGCTAATGATACTGGGACAACCTCAGTGGTTTAATCGGCCTAGCGCTGGGTCAGCACCAGCAGCCTTTGTCGGCCATTTGAATTTGCCGAGCTTCCACCGAAATCGACTCAGTTTCGGCCCAATATTGGCAGCCAACAGTTAGTAAGTCAATGGGAATGTCATTTTTTTGGTTAAAAATGCAACTGGTTAATTCAAAATAATTCTTTTTTGGTCGCGGATTCAACTATTTTTTTGAAAATTCCCCTTTTGTGGTTGAACTAAACTGTTTTTGATTTGAAATTAAACATTTTTTTTGGTTAAGATATTAACTATTAAATTTCTTGTTGAGAGTTTATCTTATTCAGTTGAAAATTTAACTACATGGTTCAAAGTTAGAATACTTTATTAAAAACTCTTTTTTTGTTTGTTTAAGAATCATATTTTTGGTTACAAATTCAACTGTTTTGTGAAAAATTCGTCTATTTGTTTTGAAAATCCAACTATTTGGTTGAAATTTTTTTTCTCTTTGACGGGAAAATTTTTCTTGGTTGAAAATTCAACTCTCGTTGAAAATTCATCTCTCCTGGGGTTGAGAGTTGAACAACTCTGTTGAACATTAATTTTTTTGTTGAAGAATCATCTCTTTGGTTGAAAATTTAACTACGTTGTTGAAAATTTATTTTTTATTGGTTGGAAATGAATTTTTTAACTGAAAGTTTATTTATTTCATGTTTGGTTAAAAGTGGATCTTTTTTTGGTGAAAGTTCATCAATTTTGTTAAAAAGTCATCCCTTTCGGTTGAAGAATCAATTGTTCTGATAAAAATTCATACTACTGGGTTAAAAATTCAACTGTTCTGTAAAAAAAATCGTCTATTTGACTTAAAAATTTAACGCTCAGGATTAAATTTCTTTTCTTCTTGACTGAAAAATCTTTTTTAGTTAAAAAAGGCTAAAAAATTATCTTTTTTGTTCAAAATTAATATTTTTGGGTTGAAAAGTCAACTGTTTCGTAGAGGTTCCGTCTATTTGGGTTTAAATTCAACAATTTGTTTGATTTTTTTTTCTTCTTGACTGAAAATATTTCTTGGTTAAAAATTGAACTCTTTTGTTGAAAATTCGGCTTTTTGGTTTAGAAACTCACCTCCTTTGGTAGAGATTGAATGTTTTTTGTTCAGAGTTCATATTTTCGGGTTGAAAATTCAACTGTTTCGTAGAGGTTCTGTCTATTTGGGTTTACATTCAACAATTTGCTTGATTTTTTTTTCTTCTTGACTAAAAATATTTTTTGGTTAAAAATTCAACTCTTTTGTTGAAAATTCGTCTTTTTGTTTTGAAAATTGATACAAAAGGTGTTTAGTCTGAAATTTGAAACAATGCAGGCCCTGTATAGAAAACCACATATTTTGTCGCTAAGAGATTCTGATTTTAAATGAATCTTATCTATTATTCATTTTCCATTCCTAATTATTCGTTTATTTTTGTTTCTAATAGAAGTGGTATGTTGGGATTGATTAAGGAGGTTCGATGTTCGCGTGGTACTTGGACATCGCACCTCACCTCCTGTTTTGCCATAGAATAATAAAGTTTGTCTTCAAATCAAGGTTCGAATCTTTGGCGTGGGAGTTAAAATCCATGTTCGAATAAATTACGCACGTACTTTTGACCGCGTGTACACTTGACGACACGAGGCTCGTCATAGCGATAAGTTAAGCGGTTCACGTACCGGTTGGTAATTATGGATGCGTTTAAGCCGCGGCAGTTTGGGAAACTAAATAAAATAATATACGTGAGCCAGAGTTTTTATTGCCGGATTAAGTGCGCTTCTACTCCGTGCCAAGCCTATCTGTATGCTCGATCTCCCTCGGAAAAAATAACTCGGACCAGCGGTCATCTGAGTACGATTCTGACAAGGAGGGCTGTAAAAGTCGTTTGTGAATGCAAACAAAATTATTCACAAATCTGAATCAATTATGCTAGTACTAAAAAAATGGTACGCGCGCGATTAGTTTCTTATTTATGGTCCAGTTTTAAAAGAGGCCAAAAATGTACAACTTAGTTTTAAGCTCGATAACATCATTGCGGGTAAAGTAAGCATTTTTTTCAAACTTCAGGGTAATCATTTTGAAACCAATCAACGATTAATCCACCCCGTTCCAATTGGAAATAAAAAAATGTCTGCACCCTGTTATCCAGCAGATGAAAATTCTCCCATGGGACAAAATGAATAAATCCGACTTTTTCTCGCTGCTTCTTGCCGATTGCGAGCGGCCTCGTCTTAGTATGGCGATGTCGAGCGTGCACCGATTTATTGGCATCGCAAAACGAAGACGAGGTGTCGGAGACCGCAACAGCGGTTATTATAAAACAAAAGGCGTCTCTTGATGTCGATAATAAAGAAGAGGTGCTCGCCTCTGGCTGGTGAGAAGAAGAGAGATAAAAGAAACGCCGTATCTGGAGGTACCGGGCGGCGGGCGCGAAGGATGTGGTTCCACGCACAGCGATCGACTTAATTCGCGCGCTCCTTGGTACTTTTTCTTTCCCATCTACGGCCTCGTCCTACCGATCTCCGCCACCTTCCATATTTTTATTATTTATCTCCTTACTGCCGCTTCCTCACACCCCGTCTTTTCACCCTTTCCTTAACCTTCCTTCAATTCCCCTTACCCTCTAACCGCTTACCGCCAATCATCATTTTCAATTCTCCGTGGTGGAACGGCCTCGCCCCGTAGCGTACACGTTGTCTTGTTAAAAATATAAAAAAATTAGGAATATTATTTCTGAGATCTGTGACGTGAAAAACGGATGAAGATGAAAAGGAGGGATGAGAGAGAAGAAAAAGATAGAAGATGCCAGGAGACAGTGAAGATAATGGAGGGAAGCAAGATGATTGTCTCGACGAAAGGAGAGAAGAGGAAGGAGCTGACTTGAAGAATCGTTACATCATCTGTCCATATGTTATGGGTTCATGTAGAATTTTCATGGTTCGGCGCGTTCGACGCCGCGATTCTATGCTCCCTGGGGTGCCAGTTCTACCTACGGCTGTTAAGATCTTCATGCTCTCGTACAATGTAGCGAAGGTGTATATACACAGTATGTAGTATTCACCACACCCCTTTGTAAGATATATTTTATAATATTCATATGGCCACAGGTTTCGACTGGAAATTGTTCAAGATTCTTCATGCAACGAGATATTAAGTACTAAAAGATAAATAATTTAGAAGTTACTGAAATTTGTTAAATTACTGGTAATTAATCAAGTCCTATTCAGCCACATGGCTAGGAATAAGTTCATGTGTCTTCTGTTCGATATTGGCTAAATATCTGGGCTAAATAAAACCTATTGCATGGAAAGTCCTTGGTACCCAAGGCAATGTCTTGAGAGACTTAAGGATTTATCTCAGCGGAATCAATCAGATATTAGATTCAATTTATATCTACAAATTAAACACTTTCTTGAAGACCGTGGATTGATCAACACATGGCAAACGATCTTCGGGAAAATAATCAGCTTTTTTCAGTTAGGCGTGACCTACGATCCTGTGAGTTTTTTTTTTTGCAAACTTCAGATTGACGACTCTTTACATGTTATTGTCATCTGTTCCGCTTATGATTACATTCGAAGTAAATACTTCTCAATCAGCAACAATGAAGATCCCAGAACACAGAAAAACGGTGGGATCATTTTTGTTGAAGCTCATTTGTTATGTTCTGGAAATCTGATTTTTCCCCTTAAAATGAGAATGCATTGTAAAAAAATCTGAATTTGCTCATACAAAGGTATGGCTTTTTCCAGACTTTGATATATTCCATACAGGTATACAAGTATAGAGATTTCTCGCTGGTCATTTGAAGATTTCCCATACACTTCAAGAATTCCGTAGACTGCTATGGTAAAACTTCAAGCCAAATATGAAACGATAATGCGCAGTAAAAGTACGCGCACATTTGTGTCCCACAATTAAGTGTGGCAGACTTTTTAATAGTCTAATTGATGTTTAGCTTTTCGCATGTATTGCTTTCTCATAGATATAAAGGAAGCTTTGCAAGTAGGAAATATCTACTTCTCTCAGTCTTTCAGATGTTGATGTAATATGCTCATATCACTCTAGCGATCTTCTTACTTTATATCAACTCAAATCAAAAATGAAACGTTGATGCGCAGCTGAAGTATACGCACCGAAATGAAGCGCGCATGAGCTACAACCATGGTGATTGAAGAAGAACGAAGAGAGGGAAGCATAATATAATCATGGCGTCAAGCGTCTATTCCATAATATTTGCAGTACATTTTGAAACGTTTTGGAGTTGTACCAGTGAAACAGTGAGTTATTTTGAATGTAACAAAATACAATGCAATTAGACTTTTTGACGAAAAGAAGAAGGAAGCGACAGGAGAAGCTAAATTCTGGAAAGACGTTGTAAGTTAATTTTGGATATACTCGTAAGTGTGAAGTACACAAGTATCAAGCGTTCCTGCAACGTAAAAGTTACATTTATGTAACCCCGGTGTCCTTTGTTTTTGAATCCTTGATTAGGTAGCGAAAAGTATAAAATTTCACAATTTTCTTTCAGCGCATTAGAGGGCGATGCAAAAGCATTAAATTTACAAACTCTAGTCGAATTGTACATAGAAATACATAACTTTGTCGTAAAATACTCGCTTCAATCCAATTTTATCAATTACAAAAATATACAATCATGATAAAAAAATTTAATATATTTTTCACCACACTTATCTGTTTACAAATTAATACTGATAACGTAAAATACCAATTCCATGTTTTATAAAGCATTTTACGTCATTATTATCGAAAAATTATAAATAAAATAGCGAAATATGCTAGATTAAAAGGTCTTAAAATTAAACTACTTGATTTTTGCTTTTTGGTATTCAAAAGCGTTGAGAGAAATATTCTCGCTGCTAGGTATAGGAAGGGATTTCATTTAAGATATAACTTCTGCTGCTATGTGGATTCAAATCGCAAAGACAAAAACGGTATCCAAAAGAATTCAATATTTTTCATATTACCATTGGATAAAGAAAATTTTTCAATACTTTTAATGCATACTGTTGAAAATGTTTTCAATTTTAATATGCATTCAATAAACATTTGTGTATTAAATCTAAAAACTCGGTATACGAAATCGTCATCAAGAGACTGTATATTAAATCCCATATACTATGTATATTGATCATTTGCTAGAAGAGTCAGAAAATTCCACTCTACACAAATTGAGAACAAAATTTTTGCAGTAATTTTGAATTCTAAATAATAAAAGATAATATTTTCTTCTACATAAACATAAATTACATACAATGTAAACATCAATTAAGCAACCTAAACTATAAGCAGCTCTACCCACGTTAAGATTCTAACACTCCCAGTGAATTTCGAACAAAATTTCACCCATTCGCTGCAGTTAAATTATAAACAACAATTCAGTCGACGAATTTTAGGTTATTACTTTAGTGTTAAAGATTTGACAGAATTTGAAGGCATCAAAGAAGTTTCAGTTTTCACGCACTCTGTTTCACCGAATTTAATATACATGTACATTAATTTTGCAACATGACGGTATATTGAATTTAATGAACGGTATATGCAAATGATTTTACTCACATGTATATCAAATTTTGATTTTTTTAAGAGCGCAAGCCTTCTTACCGGGACCTTTGTGTACATTTGTGTCCCTTAAGTGAGGCAAATTTTTTAATAATGTTACTGGTTTTTGGCTTTTTGCAATTCTTCCTTTTTCATACAGGAAACTTTCAAGTGGCAAAGTGAGAGACAGAGGTATTTTTTCAATCACCATTTAATTTTTTCATGAAGATAATTCAAAGCTGACGTTTCAACCAAAAAGATTTCTTGATTCGACACGAATTGATTGATCTGTAATATTAGTACATTTTATTAAAGATGAAGAAAAATTTAATTGTTAATAATGTTCAAAATGTTCAAAATAATTCAATCTTATTGCAGGTTTAATCTTATTATTCAGTCTTTTTGGTTGAGGAAAATACCATGAGCGAAGTTTACGCTGAGAGAGATAAAATTTTGAAATCTAGAAGCGTTTTAGAAGGGTTTTTGTGATCCTTCTTATCATTTATCATATTTGGCTACAATTATGAAGAGAACAGTAGCATAATTTAAGAGTTCATCCAACGATAAGTTCATTTAACCTCAACTATTTTAATTCGCGTAATTTGCGAAAGTAATAATTCTTTTTGGAATCTTTGCAGGGTTTTTCTGAAAATCAGCCCTCAGGGTGGACAAAAAAGAGAAACAAAGATGAGGAACCAGCATATGGTCAATCCTCTAGCTCAAAAATTGATGGATCATATAGGCGAGGAAGCCGATTTTGTTGTTAATGAAACAAAGTTCTTCCTTCAGCTTTTACTTCTTATGAGATTATATTGCTTTGTATACATTATATTTTATTCTACATATATTTTAAATATTATGTTAAATACTACGATTTTTTATAATTGTTAAAGACTGAACATATTGCATACGTATAGTTTTATCTTCTCGCAATAAAGTATTTTACGATTAAAAAAAATTATTGTTGTTTTCATTGACACAGACATGGGAAAAATATTAACCCTGTATACAAAAAGTCCGATCCACGTATCACTATTTCCCCATTCCGAGGTATGGTAAAATTTTAGTACAAGTATCGGTTAATTACTTTCAATACATGTATGCAAAATTTACCACTAATTTTTCTTGTGAAATTGTAACATGAACATAGCTGCATTCTCATTCTCCGGTGTCTCATTTATGTTGCACTGAAAACAACACCGAATTGACGCACATTTGAGGATCGGTGTTTTTCTGTGAAATGCCTGGCTAACTTTCCTGTTATCTCTTGATTCCAACACAATTAAAAAATTCGTACAAATGCTTGAAGAAATTGTACAAATGCGTGCGCATATCTTTCATAGCAGTTGAACCTCAGACTTTACATAATAAATACACTGTTTTGATACGTCCTTCCATATATCATAAACATATACTTCCGTTATACAAATGTGTTTATTAACGTACTTCCGGAACTCTAATTGCATAGACCTAATGGCCTCCAACAAGTGTATTCATTAAATTATTTTATGTGCAACTTATATGAAATTTATGACTGTGTTTCTATAAATCTACTGCTGCTACTACTACTACAAATTTCTCGCACCGTATGTTTGTGGTATGCATCAAAAGTTGGATTAGATATGCATGGACAAAGTATTTATAAACACAAGCATGTTCCGAAGAAGGAGACAGAAAGCGGTAATCGGTACGAAGCAGATCCGGGCTAGGTCGTTCAACTAACCAACCAGCAACAATCGACGAGCTAGTGAGGACCAGAGCAGAATGTACCTTACTTCTAAGAGCCGAGCATTGGTACCACATTGGTAGTATTGGTACCAACTACAGGACATTTTGCGATCGTGCGCGAGTTCACGAGTACGCGATCGTCCGGTGCGAATGTGAACGGGTCCACCAGCAATCGTACAAAGAAATCAGCATGTGTGACATTATGTTCAGGCTACGATGTGCATGGCGATCACTGATACACACAGTTACATACCTCTACTCTTTACTTTTGTACCTGCATGCGGTTCACCAAACCATGCTTGACGACCATTCGAGTATTCATAACGTTAACAATAAAACGATTTATCGAGCGCTTGCATTTATTTTGAGTTGCTGATTTATTCCAAGAGCTGGTTTAACCCAATAGCTACGATTTTATGCTAGGTGTTTCAAATGTATTTTCAATTTCATGTAATATTTATTGAAAGTTTCGTTCAAGAACGAAATCTGGGACTCATCATTGGGGTGGTTCAAAATTTTTTTAGGGGAATTTTCATGTTCTCACCCCCCCCCCCCCCCCCGATCCCCACCTACGAATCAGAGCCAAATACAACTACGAAAATGTCACACTGAAAATTGATTTTTCTCCCTGTATTTGATACCTCAGTCAATTATTTATTGACTGATTCACAGGAAACATTCACAAAAAAAACTAAGTGTGAATTTTGTTGCAGGTAATTTTATGCTTTTTCTTGTACTCATGGATAATAATGAAACATTAACTTGAGATAGGCTTAGATGTGTTAGCATATAGAGCTGTCATTTCCAAAATAAATTTGACAGCTCTTTAAAATCGTCACAGTCGTCTTTAAGGGCATATGATAGCCCGTTATATGACCAATTATTACATGTTATTATATTCGGCGGCTTTGTAATCAGGGAAATGAATATAATGTGTTTAAATTTTGGTCAGTGTTTCAAATTTATAATGGCACGTCTGTCCAGCCCTCTTGAGTTTTTCATTTGTTTAAATACTGCAACTTTATTAATTCTTTTTTAGCTGAGGCCCTCAAGCTCTGTTATATTCTCAACTAAAAATTAATGAAATAGCACTAATTAAACAAGAAAACAGATGAGTCAGGGATTCATGTCCTTATATATTTTGAAACATTTAAAAAAATTTCAACAAAATATTTACATTTTTTAAATTATAATACTGCCGGATATAATCCATGTAATTGATCACGTGATACTCTAGTATATGCTCTTAAAACTACAAGCCTACACTGTAAAATATTTCAAGGATGACTTAACTTGAAGCTCTTGGCATGTGGACTATAGATAAAAAATAAAATTTGCTATGTTATTCTTTTCTTTTTTTGAAATACTGTCAACCGAGGTAATTATGGATTTAGGGGGTAATTATAAATCGAAGCTATTACTCCGTTGATATCTTTTTTCTTCATGGGATTTCACTTTATAATAATAATAATAATATTATATATATAATAAGATATAATATAATATAATATGATAATAAGATATATAATATAAGATATAATAATAATAATAAAAATAATGAAGAATATTATTAATAAATTGATACGATGGTCGCTACCCGACGATCGTCGGGGCGCCCCTGGAGCCACGGCTGGGGGCCACAGCATGTGGGACGGTGGTAATGGTGAGCTGCGTGATGGTCAGGCAGATCTCACCGACCAACAATTTGGCCAGCAAGAACAACTGCGACAAACGGTAAACAGTGGAAAATCAACTGTGCCTGCTGGGGATGCTTTGGCTAGCGTTAGCGATTTGCAGCCAACCACCTCAACAGGAATACCATGGG
>JAUMHM010000031.1:70704831-70717087 GCA_032362435.1 Melikaiella ostensackeni
ATCATTCAATCACGGAAAAAAAGTTGACTGTCTTACTCACAAATAAATTTGCGCAAAAGAATTTCCAAAATAAATTTCTTAAAGATCGAAATGAAATCTACTTTCTTATGAAAATTTTTGGTGTACCAAAAAAGGAATACCCAAAAAGTTCATTAGAGACAAATGTACAATAAATGTACAGACAAAAAAGAAAAAAGAGGGAGAAAAAGGAAAGAGTCAACCAAAACCAACCTCACCTTCTTTCTTTTTTTCGTCTTTTTTATACTACTGTGAACCAACATGTTTGGAAGCCCATTTAGACTTCTCATCAGGGGTGATTTATACGAGTAGGATAACTACACTTGTGAATAATGAAACATATATTAATTGTGTATATGTGCATGGCAGCTTTTGTTTGTAACCACATTAAAATATATTCATTAAATTTATTGATATCCTCATTTTAGGTTCCTTTGTTATTTTTTTTTGTTGAAGACAAAACATATTTTCTTGTCAACATGAAATATCTCTTATGGAAAATCCAAATAATTTTTTATATAACTTCCTGCGTATAAAATCCAAAAATTTTGTAATCCAAAGTTCGGTAAACACTTCATCACAACACTAATTGAACAAAATTTTCAATTTTTTTTCAAAAATGTTTGTAAATTTTGTTGATTTTTCTTCTTTTTGGGATAGAAGCATAAATCCACTTTTTTAATATAAATTTTTGAAATTATGATAAAAATTTCTTTACCGGGAAGAAAATTCAGAGGAACACGAAATGCATTGAATGAGAGAATTTCTACGACTGACTCGAATATATAGCCACTTAGACAAACAAAACGTTTTAACATTTTTTTTTAAAGAGAATAACCAGTCCCAAACCCTCGTAAAAATCATCTGTTCGAAGAATGCCAACAGATTTTAGAAAACTATACAGAAAATCTTAGCCCCAAATGTCAAGATTCAGAATTTATTCCAAAAATACAATAATAAGATTGTAGAATATTTGTAACATGTAAATAAGGAATTTAATTTTAATTGAATTCAAATACTATATGTCAGATTATGTATATCCTTTTGGCAACCTTATTATATTTATAATAAGTACCAGGAAGACATTTCAATTATATTGACAGTATACTTAGAAAAAACCAAACGTATAGTAGACTGAAAGTATATTAAATATGTTTGAAATCAAAAGCATTTGTAAAAAATCATTAGATTAGAGAAAATGTAAATAAAGTACTCAATGATACATAATATGCACATATTGTTAATAAGGCATCTTCCTCAGAATATCATTTTTTGTAGGCAACGAGGGCATAATCTCTTTTACCTGAATCTACATATATAAAACCTATGGCAAACGTATTTTTTGATAAGTACCAGGTTAACATTTTAATTATTTGTACAACAGAAAAAGCTGAAAAAAATTATTACAAGATTTATGTGCACAGAACATCGGAAATCAAGGAAATAGATCATAGTGCGAAGATCAAATTTTGTGGATTGAATTAGAACCAATCTATTCAGATTATTCCATTTTTCAAAAAGAAAAAGGTAATAATCCAAACCTATAAGACATTTCTAAAATATTGCTAGCTCCATCAAATTTGTAAACTATATTTAAGTAAAATAGATATCTTTTGGTAAATTGAGTTAGCCATTAACACCTCAATTAAAAGAAATCTCAAGTATTGAAGAAATGATTTGTTCCAATCTGCAGGGTCGCCTATGAATGATGAAGATTTCTTCTAATTGAGGTTTTAATAATTAACTCAATTTACTAAAAGATACCTATTTGGATTATTGCCTTTTTCTTTTTGAAAAATGGAATAATCTGAATATATTGGTTATAAATCAACCTCCCATAATAAAGTTTGACATCTGTACTAGGTAAAACAACCAAATTTTTTTTTAGGAAACTTTATATTGAATGTTGAAATATAAAATTGAGGGTGAGCGACTTTATTTCCTTTCACGGTATCGTTAGGAAGTTTATTTTTTTTACGTAATCTCCGATGCAAATCTAAAATCCAGCGCATAGTTGAACGCATCTTATTGAATTAAGATGCAGCTTTAATAGTTTTTCTGATAAGACTTGAATTCAAAAGGATCTTAAATTATTTTCTCTTATTTTCTTCTTTAGCTATAAATCACTTCGCAAACGGAATTAAGAAGTGATAGAAATGAGAATACTCTATTGCAGAGTCTTAAGATTTGAAACGTGTTTGCTATTCACAAAAATTCAAATATGTTTCCCTCGCTAAATTAGAATGAGCATTGTGGCTGCGTCCAATCTACCGAGGCAGGACGTGAATGAAAAACATAATGCTTTGTCCTTTTTCTTTAAAAATTCATTTCTTCTAGTGGAAATTTCATCTTTATAGGATGAAAACGTAACTGTTTGGTTTAGAATTTATTTTTAGAAATTTTTCATTTGGTAAATTTTTTTATTTGTTGACTGAAAAATCTTTCTTGTCTAAAAATTGAGCTGTTTTGATGAAAATTTGTCTTTTTGAGTTGGTTCTACTATTTTGGTATAAAATTAAACTATTTGCTTGAAAATGATTTTTTCGTTGGAAAATCATAATTTCGATTTGAAAATTTAACTTTTCTTGTAGGAAATTCGTCCTTCTGACTTTTTATACAACTGTTTCGTAGAAAATTATTCTGTTTTGGTTGAAAATTGAACTATTTTGTTGCATGAATTTCTATTTGAAAAATGGTCTGACGTGCATTTAAATGCGCATATTTAATCGTATCTTATTGAATTAAGGTACAGCTTCAATAGATCTTCTGATAAAACTTGAATTCAAAAAGATCTCAAATTACATTCTCTTATTTTTTTCTTTAGCTATAAATCGTTTCCGAATCGGCACTAAGAAGTAATAGAATTGAGAATACTTTATTGAAGAGTTTTAAGATTTGAAACGTGTTTTCTATTCACAAAAATTCAAATATGTTTGCCTCGCTAAATCACAATGAGCAGTGTGGCTACGTCCAATGTACCGAGGCAGGACATGAACAAAAACCACAATGCTTTTTCCTTATTCTTTCAAAATTCATCTCTTTTAGTAGAAATTTCATCTTTTTTGGTTGTAAACGCAACTGTTTGGTTAAGAATTAATTTTTCCTTCACATTAAATTTATTATTTGGTACATTTTTTCTTTCTAAACTGAAAAATCCTTCTTCGTTGAAAATTCGTATTTTTGTCTAAAAAATTCAGAAATTGGGTTGAACTTTTTTCTCTTCCTTGACTGAAAAATCCTTTTTTTGTTCGAAGATTGAGCTGTTATCTTGAAAATTCACATTTATGGCTTAAAAATGCAAGTGTTTGGTTGAAAATTCAACTTTTCTGTTGAAAATTTTTCTTTCTGGTTTCAAAATTTTACTATTTGGTTGAAAATAAAGTTTTTGTGGAAAGTTTAGATTGTCGCGCAGAAAAGTCAACTGTTTTGAAAAAATTCGTCTTTTTGGCTTGCACATGTAACTGTTTGGTTGAAATTTAATCTGTTTCGGTTGAAAATTTAACTATTTTGTTGCATAAGTTTTTATTTGGAAAAGAGTTCGACGTACATTTAAAAGCGCATATTTAAACGTATCATATTGCATTAAGATACAACTTTAATAGTTTTTATTATGAGACTTGAATTCAAAAGGATCTTAAATTATTTTCTCTTATTTTCTTCTTTCACTATAAATCACTTCGCAAATGGGAATTAAGAAGTGTTAGAAATAAGAATACTCTATTGCAGAGTCTTAAGATTTGAAACGTGTTTGCTATTCACAAAAATTCAAATAAGTTTCCCTCGCTAAATGAGAATTAGCAGTGTGGCTACGTCCAATGTAGCGAGGCAGGACGTGAACAAAAAACATTAATGCTTTGTCTTTTTTCTCTCAAAATTCATCACTTTTGGTAGAAAGTTCATCTTTCTTGGTAGAGAACGCAACTGTTTGGTACATTTTTTTCTTTCTTGTCTGAAACATCTTTCTTAAATGGAAATTCGTCTTTTTAGCTTGAAAATTCAGCAATTCGGTTGAAGTTTTTTGCCTTCCTTGACTGAAAAATCTTTTTTGGTTGAAATTGAGCTTTTTTTCGTCATTTTGGGTTAAAAAATTCTATTATTTTACTAGAAAAATCAACTTTTTGTTCGAAAATGATTTTTTTCGTTGAAAGATCATCATAAAAAATTCAACTGTTTTGTAGAAAATTCGTCTTTTTGTCTTGCACATGTAACTGTTTGGTTGAAAATTAATCTGTTTTGTTTGAAGATAGAAGTACTTTGGTGCATAAGTTTTTATTTGGAAAATAGTTCGACGTACCTTTAAACCCGCATCTTTAAACGTATCTTATTGCTTTAAGATACATCTTTAATAGTTTTTCTGATGAGACTTGAATTGAAAAGGATCTTAAATTATTTTCTCTTATTTTGTTCCTTAGCTATAAATCACTTCGCAAAAGGATATAAGAAGTGCTCGAACAAGTGATAGAAATGAGAATACTTTATTGCAGAGTCTTAAAATTTGAAACGTGTTTGCCATTCACAAAAATTCAAATATGTTTTCCCTTGCTGAATTAGAATTAGCAGTGTGGCTGCGTCCAATGTACCGAGACAGGACGATAACAAAAAACATAACGCTTTGTCTTTTTTCTTCAAAATTCTTCTCTTTTGGGATGAATTTCATCTTTTTTTGTTGAAAACGCAACTTTTTCGTTGAGAATTGATTTTTTTCTTGTTACAAATTGAATTATTTGATACATTTTTTTCTCTCTTGACTGCAAAGTCTTTCTTGGTTTAAAATTGAGGTGTTTTGTTGAAACTTCTTCTTTTTGTCTTGACAATTTGTCTGTTTGGTTTAAAAATTCGACTATTTGGTTTTGAATGATTTTTTTCCTTAAAAATTCATATTGTCGTGTTAAACATTTAACTGTTTTGTAGAAAATTCGTCTCTTCAGCTTGGCAATGCAGCTTTTTTGCTCAAAAACTAATCTATTTTTGTTGAGGATTAAACTATTTTGTTGAAAATTTAACTACTTGGTTAAAGGCTTAACTGCTTTAGTGAAAACTTATTTTTTTAGAAGATCCATCACTCCGTTTGAGAATTCAACAAGTTTGTTAAACATTCACTTATATTGTTGAAAATCCAAGTTTGTTCAAATTTGAAACATTCGAAAAATGGTTTGATGTATATTTAAACGCACATATTTAGACATATCTTGTTGCATTAAGTTACAGCTTTAATAGTGTTTCTAATGAGACTTGAATTCAAAAGAATCTAAATTTATTTAATCTTATTTTCTTCTTTAGCTGTAGATCACTTCGCAAACAGAATTAAGAAGTGATAGACATGAGAATACTTTATTGCAGTCTTAGAATCTGAAACGTGTTTGCTATTCACAAAAATTCAAATATGTTTTTCCTCGTTAAATTAGAATTGGCTGTGTATAACTGCGTCCAATGTATCGAGGCAGAAAGTGAACAAAAAACATAATGCTTCGTCTCTTTTCTTTCAAAATTCATCTCTTTTGGTAGAAATTTTATCTTCTTGGGTGAAAACGCAACTGTTTAGTTACAATTTTTTTTTGTTAGAAATTTCATTATTCGTTACATTTTTCTTATTTCTTGACTAGAAAGTCTTTCTTGGTTGAAAATTTGTCTTTTTGGTGTGAAAATTCAACTATTCGGTTGAAAATAAATTTTTTTGTTTAAAATTCATATTGTCGTGTTGAAAATTCGACTGCTTTGTAGAAAATTTGTCTTTTTGTCATGACAGTGCAACTGTTTGGTTAAAAACTAATCTGTTTTGGTTAAGCATTCATCTATTTTGTCGCGAATTTAACTCCTTGTTTAAAAGTTAAGCTACTTTGTTAAAAACTCATTTTTTCGGTGACAGGTTCATACTTTTAGTAGCGAATTCAACAAGTTTGTTAAAAATTCATCTATTTATCGCAAATTCAAGTTTGTTGAAATTTGAAACATCTGAAAAATGGTTCGATGTATATTTAGACGCACATGTTTTGATGTATCTTGTTGCATTAAGATACAGCTTCAATAGATTTTCTGATGAGACTGGAATTTAAATGGGTCTCAAATTATTTTCTCTCATTTTCTTATTTAGCTATAAATCACTTCGCAAACGGAATTAAGGAGTGATAGAAATGAAAATACTTCATTGCAGAGTCTTAAGATTTGAAACGTGTTTGCTATTCACAGAAATTCAAATAAGTTTCTCTCGCTAAATGAGAATTCGCAGTATGGCTGCGTCCAATGTACCGAGGCAGGACGTGAACAAAAAACATAATGCTTTGTCTTTTTTCTTTCAAAATTCATTCCTTTTGGTAGCAATTTTTTCTGCTTGGTCGAAAACGCAACTGTTTGGTTGAAATTTTTTTTTTCGTACAAATTTTATCATTCGGTACATTTTTTTCATTTCTTGACTGAAAAGTCTTTCTTGGTTGAAAATTCGTCTTTTTGGCTTGAAAATTTAGCATTTTGGTTGAAATGTTTTGTCTTTCTCGAATGAAAAATCTCTATTGGTTCAAAATTGAGCTGCTTTATTGAAAATTCGCCTTTTTGGGTTAAAAATTCTACTATTTTGGCAGAAACTTAAACTTTTTGATTGAATGTGATATTTTTTGTTGAGAAATCATATTTTCGATTTGGAAAGCCAACTGCTTTGTAAAAAATTTGTCTATCTCACTTGATAATGCAACTGTTTGGTTGAAAATTTAACTATTTTGTAGAAAATTTGTCTTTTAGACTTGACAATGCAACTGTTTGATTAAAAAGTAAACTGTTTTGGTTAAGGATTTAACTATTTTGTCGCGAATTGAACTACTTGGTTAGAAGTTTAGCTACTTTGTTAAAAATGAATTTTTTTGGTTAAAGATTCATGCTTTTAGTTTAGAATTCAACAATTTTGTTAAAATTCATCTATTTATTGAAAATGCAAGTTTGTTGAAATTTGAAACATTTTAAAAATTGTTTGACGTACATTGAAATGCACATATTCAAACGTTTCTGGTTGCATTAAGATACAGCTTTGATAGATTTTCTGATGAGACTTGAATTCAAAAGTATCATAAATAATTTTCTCTTATTTTCTTGTTTAGCTATAAATTACTTCGCGAACGGAATTAAGAAGTGATAGAAATGAGAATACTTTATTGCAGAGTCATAAGATTTGAAACGTGTTTCTTATTCACAAAAATTCAAATATGTTTTCCCTCGCTAAATTGGAATTAGCAGTGTGGCTGCGTCCAATGTACCGAGGCAGGATGTGAGGAAATAACATAATGCTTTGTCTTTTTACATTCTCATCAGAGAATGTATTAGATTTGTGTAAAATTTGACCCCCCCCTCCGTTTTTGTCAAATGTACACGTTTTGAGACCCCTCAAACCCCAAAAACATGTTTTTACGAATGTATCTGTCTGTCTCTGTGTCTGTCTGTGTGTGTGTGTGCCTGTAGATTTTTAGTTTGTGAGCATGATACCTTTCAAAAAAATTAAACAATTAGATTGGCCTTTGGTATACACTTCAAGTGTCCTAAAATGAAGATCAAGTTCGTTAGCCACCCATTTTGGACAAAAATTCAAAAAGTAAGAGCATTTTTGAAATTTTTGAGACCATTTTTTTTAAATTTACAAATTCTATGTACGAATATTCGTAGTACTCAAAAATTCGAACGATTTATCCCCATGATTTTTTTCGATAAAAAGAAAATTGTGTGAGTTATAGCATTTACAATATTCAAAAAAAGAAATGAAAATGAAAATTTGTAGCCAAACAATGCACGATATGAAAAAAGAAAGAAAAACGTTTCTTTTTCAAATTCCTACAAGATTGCCATGACAACTTTTCGATTTTTTTTTTTTAAATCGAAAATTCAAATTTTGAGCCAAATAACGCGGAATACGAAAGAAAGTTGAGATATCAAAATTGTTGCTACTACGAAGACTTGTAAACTTGTCTCTAAACATTTTTTGGTAGGAGGCATAATTTTTTTTTTTTATGTAGAGAAAATTGTATTGGAATATTTTTATTTTTAGTTTTGAGTCAAACGACGCGAGATAAGAAAAAAATAGTCAAAAAAGTAAAATTTGTGCTTTTAAAAGGTCAAATAAATATGCAGTTAAACATTTCTTTATAAGACCAATCGTAAATCAAGATAATTGTTTTAATCGTTTCTTTAACTATTTACTTGTATATATTATACGGCAAGCTCAGAAAATCGAGCGTAAAGAGCGAATATTATGATGAGAATGTATACCTTGAGGCCGATAGACCCATAAGTAAATAAATTTCCTTTCTCATTTGAAATCAAAAACAAAAGATGTGCAAATTTTTTTGCTATTTTTATTGTATATGAGTATTAGAAAAAATTTTAATTGACGCGTCACGCTCTATATGGCAAAAAAGCGTGAGTTGTTTCGTGTTAGTGCATTCTCGTAGTTGTTCTGTCACTCAAGAAAGAACATTCTATAATGTACAAATTGGTTTAATGGAAGGTTGGTTGATATAGTAAAAACATTGGAGAATATCGCGAAATACATAAAAACCTCGATATGATGTGAAAAATACGTAAAAAGTTAGAGTGCGGTTAATTATTCCGGAATTCAAAGGTGGCCCTATTAAGAACAATGATGTATGATAAATTGTTTATAAAACATAATTTTACAGTATTGATGACGAAACTTTACACATTTTTAGACCTAAAGCCTTTTTTCATGCCGATGTGGATTTCGTCAGTTGAAAATGTTATAAACAATTCTGCTTTTGAGGTTAAATTGCTTTTGCCTCGGAGTGTGATAGTTTTGTCAAATTTTAAAGTTAATATCATGTGTTTGTGTAATGAAATTGAATTTTTAAGTCCCCTTAATACACAATTATTATATTTTAATCATATTTTTTGATTCCTTGATATTGTCATATTCTTTAATATTTATGTATTCACTATGTTGTGCTATTGATCGTTGTTTTTTTATAGACTTGGTGAATGCGTCCGAAAATGTTTATAATCAATATATTCCTTCTTTATTGTCAAATTTTCTAGATGGAAAAAATTCGAAAGCAGTGGTCTGAAGCAGAAGTGCAGTCAGCGTTGGGTCAGATTCTAATATATTTCATTAAAAAATGTATACTACAATTTTTTTCCATCTGTGTTTTACACATTTTACAGTTTGCTGATAATTGTTTTCACTTTGTACATTTTGAAGCAGATAAATGAAAAATACGGTTCGTACAAAAATATGTTATACAAAATTACCCAAAATTAATGTACCCTAAGACTGATCTTAATTTCAATAGAATTTTCATATGAAAACTTTCGTAACAAAATTTTTTCCTTCTTCAAAAATCGCTGGAGAAACTTCCTTTCAGTTGCCCTTAATTGCACCTCCGAGGGTTGCCCTTGATTGGGCCACATGAAATTTGACTTGCCCTTAATTGAGCCTCCTGCACAGGCTCAAGAAAAGCAATATATTTTCAATGAATATGCGATCAAAATTTCAAACGCACTGTGACTTGGATGAAAAGTGATCAAGCTTTACATATATGAAGATACTTAATATTATATAATTCGTTAAATCATTTTAATCTCGTTTATTCTATGGTGGACATCTTAGATTGCCCTTAATAGGGTCCTTTACCTTAATGCTTTGTCTTTTTTCTTTCAAAATTCATCTCTTTTGGTAGAAATTTCAACTATTTGGTTTAAAATGAACATTTTGTTGAAAATCCACATTGTCGTGTTGAAAATTCAACTGCTTTGTAGGAAATTTGTCTTTTTGGTTTAACAATGCAAATGTTTGGTTAAAAATTAATGTATATTGGTTAAGGATTCAATTGTTTTGCTGCACATTTAGCTACTTGGTTAAAAGTTTGACTACTTTGATAAAAATTAATTTTCTTAGCAAAAGACTCATCCTATTGGTTGAGAGTTCAACAAGTTTATTCAAAATTCATACTTCTTGGATGAAAATTCGTCCTTTTAGCTTGAAGACTCAGCAAGTTGGTTGAAATTTCGTGTCTTCCTTGACTGAAAAATCTTTCTTGGTTAGAAATTGAACTGTTTTTTTTCGTTATTTTGGGTTGAGAATTCTACTATTTTGGTAGGAAAATCAACTTTTTTTTCGAAAGTGATTTTTTTCGTTGAAAGATCATCATAGAAAATTCAACTGTTTTTTTAGAAAATTCATCTTCCCGACTTGAAAATGCAACTATTTGGTTGAAAATTATTCTGTTTCCATTGATGATTCAACAAATTTGTTGAAAATTCACTTTTTTGGATCGAGATTCATCATTTTAGTTGAAAATTGATTTTTTTTGGTAGAAAATTCAACAATTTTTTTACAAAAGTCATCCTCTTTGATTCAAATTCAACTATTTAGTTGAAAATTAATCCTTTTATTGAAAACTCATATTCTCCTGTTGAATATTCAACCGTTTTGTAGAAAATTCGTCTTTTTCGCTTGGAAGTGCAAGTTTGTTGAAATTTGAAACAGTTGAAAAATGGTTCGATGCATATTCAAACGCACATATTTAGATGTATCCTGTTGCATTAAGATACAGCTTTGATAGATTATCTGATGAGACTGGAATTCAAAATTATCTTAAATTATTTCCTCTCATTTTCTCCCTTAGCTATAAATTACTTCGCAAACGGAATTAAGAAGTGATAGAAATGAGACTATTTTATTGCAGAGTCTTAAGATTTGTAACGTGTTGGCTATTCACAAAAATTTAAATATGTTTCCCTCGCTAAATTAGAATTAGCAGTGTGGCTGCGTCCAATGTACCGAGGCAGGACGTGGACAAAAAACATAATGTTTTGACTTCGTTGTTGGGTCGCGTGCGATCTGCGTCACTGAATACCGAGTACCTACTTCATTCGAGTATTATACCGTATTGTGAAGTACCTTTCAAGAAACAAAGAACCGTAAAAAAATAGGGGTGACTGCACCAGGATTAGTACAATCGATACTGCAGATTTCCAGTTCAATTGAGCTAATTTTGACTCCTTAGAGGCTGAAGAGAACTGACTTCGGTGCAACGAAAACTTCCTTAAGGTAAAAGGACCTGGAAGGCACTTATGTGACATTCTTACTTTCTGTTTCACTGTCAGTTTTTAAAAATTCATGTCGGTTATCTTTTTTTTTTTGACATTTTAATTGTAACAATAATTTAAAAGCAAACAATTAAGGAAAGAGGAGTGATGGTTGATTTCGGTTGACTCTTTTCTTTTTCTCCTTCTTTGTTTCTTTTGCTATACTCTTGTCTTAAATGAACTTGAAAAAAAGTAGTCAAAAGTCTAATTTTGGTCTGTGAGCTTTTTTGTCTTCTATTTTTGACGAATAAAAGGGTTCATAAGAAAATAGATTTCATTCCAATCTTATTAAAAAGAAAAGAAGGGAGAAGTTGTTTTTGGTTCACTTTTTACTTTTTCTCCCTCATATCAGGATTTCGTAGCCACGTGTAGGTCAGGTGCCTGTCTAGCCCTTTTTTGTGGGCGCATGTTGCCTACTTTTATTAATTTCTTACTTCTGTCATACATTTGTCTCTAATAAGCCAGGAAGCAGGTAGTTTGAAGTCTGTTTTTGATTTGTGATCTTTTTGGTCGTCCGTTATTGCTGCACAAAACGATTTATGAGAAAGTAGATTTCATTTCGACCATAATAAAAACAATAAGCTAGAGGTTAGTTTTGGTTTACTCATTTCTTTTTTCCCTATTCTTCTTTTAAACTGAAAGCCATACGTTCTCAACTCTCTCAATAGATGAATTTTCGAAAAAGAAAATTAATCTTCTACCGTCGAATGTTTTACAAAACAGTTGACTTTTAAACCTGAATAGATGAATTTGCAACGAAATACGTAATAGTTTAAATTTCAACCAAACAAGATTTTAATTTAAAATCAAAAACAGTTGCATTTTGAACCAAAAATGGAAAGTTAAATTGAATGAATTATAATTTTATAATAGTAATTATTATTATATAATATACAGGGTGACCCAAAACTATGTGTTCGGACTTATACGACTGTATGAAAAAATGAAAAATAAACCGAAACTTCCCCTGGCAAAAATGTATTGAAGTTTTAGTTTTTGAGTTATTCAAAAATGAAACGAATTCAACCATAACACTCAAAACAAATTAATTTTCAAGCAAACAGTTGTATTTTTAACCAAAAGGGATGAATTTTAAACCGCGAAGATTAATTTTTTACCTAAAAAGACGATTTCTCAACCACATACATGAATTTTAAAC
>JAUMHM010000031.1:70733761-70746751 GCA_032362435.1 Melikaiella ostensackeni
GGTTAAATGGTATGGTATTCGGACAAACTGAAAGACTGTATAAGAGATTTTAAAAAAAAATTGTATGGAGGTCAAGTTATGGAGCATAACGGCCGTGACACTGAAAAGGATACGTTAGACATTCCCGTTGTAGGTAGAGGAAGAAGAAGTGACATCGAAGATATTAAATCCGTGATTAAGAAACAAAAGAATGGTAAGGCTGCTGGTGTGAATGTTATCACCGCTGAAATGCTTCTGAGCGGTGGCAAATATTCGTTTTTGTGACTGAGCGAATTTATGAATATGTATGTTGTGAACGGTGAAGTTCCAAATGATTGGAGAAAGGCGATTATTCTCTCACTCTACAAGGGAAAAGGTGATAAAGCTGACTGTACTAATTATAGAGCGATTAGCCTAATAAGTACCCTGGGAAGAATATTTACCAAAATATTTATTGGGAAGGTCATGGAAATAACTAAGGAAAGGATCTGGGAAGTTCAATGTGGATTATATCTGAACTCTGGGAAGTCCTGAAAGAGTATGGAGTGAATTATTGGCTTCTAAAAGCAATAAAAACAATATATAATGGCAGTAAGGCGAGTGTAAGAGTGAATGGATAACTGAGTGATTGGTTTGATATTAGGCAGGGCGTTAGGCAGGACTGCGTTATGTCCTACTGAATGTTCAATATATACATGGACGAATGTCTGAGAACTGCACTCTTAGACAAAGAAAGTGTTGATCTCGGGACAGTGAAAGTACATGGACTGACGCTTGCAGGCGATAATGTTCTTACTGCAGAATCAGGCGACGATTCGCAGAGAATAATGAGCAGACTGAATAACAGCATGAAGAGTATGGGTCTTAAGATTGACGCAAGTAAAACAAAAATTATTGTGTTTGAAAGAAGGGTTAAGAAGTAGTATGCGACATTGCCCTAAATGAAGAATGGATATAAAAAGCTTATGAGTTCGTGTATTTTGGAAGTTTATTTACTGCTGATGGAAAGATAGATGGAGAGATATCCAGACGTATAAATGAGTGTAGAAAGATTATCGGCAGTGTACAAGTTATTACTAGAAGTAAAAATGTACCGAATGAAGCTAAAATTGCATTACGTAATTTTGTGCTTGCAGCCACTGTGCTGTATGGTAGCGAGACATAGACGTAATAAAAAAAGGATAGAAGTAAAGCGAATGCGGTTGGCATGCAGTTCCTGCGGAATATGTGCGGTAAAACGCTCATGGACAAAGTCAGTAATGAGTGGGTTCTCAAAGAATGTGGTGTAGAAGAAACATCGTTTGACAAGAGTGAAAGAAATTTGCTGAGATGGTTTGGTCATTTTGAGAGATTGAATGTAGAACGTTTAACAAAGCAAGTGTATGTAAATGGTAGGTAATGAATGGTAAGTGAATGGTAGTGAATGGTAAGGTGAATGGTAGCGGGCCCACAGGTAGACCGAAGAAAAGAGTGTTTGAAATGTGTGAATGAGACTCTAAAGCAAAGGCATATAAGGAGGCGTAGAAACACAAGAGCGTGGATGAAACGATATGGATGTAACGGAAGCAAAAGATGGATGCAAGGATAGGGATGTATGGAGGACAATTGATTATAAGAAGAAGAGTGATGACTGAAACGAAAGGTTTTGGATACTTATGGGCCCGCGTGAAGAGATTTTCTTAGTGGATTAGAATAATGGCTTTACGAAGCTCTTCACCTGGGGTGATTACTAGAGAGACTGATCAGCAACCCATGTCGGAGCGGTGTTGTGGGACAAGTGTGTCGTTTGAATGAACAATACGAGTCTTTTTAGTTGAGCTTAAACCTATCCCCTCTGCTACGCATCCTTTACTTACCCTTATCATATGAATCCCTCAATCCCCGATGGTAATGCGAGGCTAGTACCGAACTAGTTACGCTTACCCCGAAAGGGATTTGGCTTAATGGTATAATAATTATAATGTTCACAAGAATTGAGGAATTTCAAGGATTTTTAAGAATTTTTAATGTTTTAGGATATTTTAAATATTCTAAGGAATTTTCAAAAGATTTCAAGAATTTGAAGGGAATTGAAGGGATTTTAGGAATTTTATGGTAATTTAAAAGATTCCAATGACTTTCCAGAAGCTTTAAAGAACTTCAAGGAGTTTCAAAATATTTCAAAGGATTCGAAATATATTTCAGAAAAAAAGCTCTTCCGGCTTCCTTATATTAGCAGAAACTTTCAAAAAGTCTTACAAAAATAAAAAAAAAGTGGATTGTTCCAGAAAATCTTTTTTTCATGCCTTCAAAATTCGAAGAAAAAAATACAGAAGATTTTCTGCAGAATCCCAACTTTTTTATTTTTTGCAATATTTAAAAAAAAAATTATTTAACAAGATTTTAAAGTATTTGAAGTATGCTAGGGTATTTTAAAAATTCCTACATATGAGATTCTAGATTATATAATGAAGAATGATCTAAAACCAAAAAATGTATATGACAAGAGTTCTTGTCTCTCTCAATATCCGCAGCAGAGATATGCAGGAAAACAAAGAAGCAAAGAAGGCAGGCAGGCAAATAATGGTGAAATCTAAAATGAGATGCGGTATGCGGCTAGCGTGAGAATCAGTCTCAGATTACGGAATTGAAGTGATGGTACAAGAAGGAACCTCGTAACGCGTCGACGCTTCCGAAGATGTCTTATACCCTCTTTTCTTCTTCAAACGGAATATACATGATGAAATTGATGGTCTAGATTTCATTTATTCTTCCTCGATCATGAGGTTGAAAATTGAATGGTCGAAAAGATTTATCGGCTTGATGAATCCTTGATCTTGCCTGATAACGTCCTTCATCCTTTTATTTTTCACCTCTTCCTCCCTCTGTCTCTCAACCAGATAATCTGATGATGATCATTCAGTCTCATATCTGCTCTGAATGCTCTGATTCTTGACTGTGATCACTCAGATCGCGTCCATTGATCGACACGACGTGACATCGTAGGATTTTATATAAATTGTGCAGCTCACAAAACTTTTTATTTTTCGTAAATTGAACTGCTGTTTGAAAATATTTTTATTTCGACTAATTCATCATTGGAATTTTCGAAAGCCTTTATTTTATTTCGTAATTTCTGAAGCTGCACCGTATTTCAAAACTTGGGCAACCATTAATTTAGGACCTTCAATTTTAAAAACTGATTTTGCCTGTCTTTCCCCTCTTTCCATGTAATCCTATCCTCGAGGATGAACTTTGGAGAACATCAACATAAGAAACCTTCTACCTTTGGAAATTTTGTGTGAATTTACTACTTCATCAGCTTCTGGCCCATTTGAATATTCCCGCCATCTCTATCTTAAACTGACGCTGGACGTCAATAACTATACTTTCTGCTCTTATCCTCAAGCGTCGTGTTGGATAATTTTGTAATGTCATTTGTATATTTTCTGTTGCCTTTGGATACAATTAACTTCTCCACCACTATTATTTCATTGATGTTCATGATTTACTCACCTCGCTCAATATTTGTAATGTGCAGAAATCACTACAGAGAATTATCCTCTGGACCGCATTAATTGGAATGTTTCATTCAATAATTCAGAAGACAATTATTATTTATCCCTGCATTTGAATCACCAATGAGTACGGCCCTGAACCTGAATTTAGATGCTGTGAAATACAACTGAATGCAACCAATCAGAAAAGAAACCAAACCCAGTCGGTAACTAAGTGACCTACGTTGTCAAGGAATGAAACAAAGCCTTCCATCTTTCACCTTTTCGTCAGCAGCTTCCGCAGGGAACAGATGCCATTTCTTTGCAATACTGCTTAATCTAAGTAAATGCCTTCTCTCAAGTATTTAATTATGTCCCTTACCGAACCTGGACCTTCTGAGAACTTTGAGTCTCCATTTTTTTTGGATGAATTTGGATGAAAAAAAGCCTTGCATCTTGCACCTTCTTGTCAGCAGCTTTTACAGGAAACAGACGCTTTTTCTTCTAAATATTGTTTAATCCTACTATATGCCTTCTCTTAAGTATTCACTTACTTCCCTTACAAAACTTGAGTATTTTTAGACATTTAAATTTCCATTTTTTAATCAATTCCGATTGATTTTGATCATTTTCGATGTGTTGAGACTTCAGTCACTGTTAATTTTCGGATTCAAGCATTTTGTGATTCTCTTTTTGTTCAGTTTGCTCCATGATGAATTTTGGAGTTTGACCGAATCTGGAAGGCTTCATCATTTATCAAAACCATTGTTTTGAATCACATATTGATGCTGATTAGCCAATAAACCCATATTATTGGGCGTGCCAATGTTCTTGGATCTAAACACTTTCATATGTAAGCAAAAGGATCAATCGCTGGTCGAAAGTCAACCGATGATTATAACATGAATTTAAGTTACTCGCTTGGTTGAAAGTCATCGGCTCATTTACGTAAAATGGAGTTTATGGATTAATTGAAGACACAAAGATTTTTGATATCCCGTCAACACTTAACTTGAAATTTCTGGAACTGCGGACATAACTCGCTAATAAAATACGATAAAAGATTAAAAGGTTGCAAAATAAGGTTACACAATTTATTTCTCTGAAAAATTTGAACTTTTCTTTACTTTCTTGAGAATATATACCTTGGAATTTGCCCCAGGCTCAATACCCTACCGATACAAATTCACTGGAAATTCTTTAAATATTCTCAGGCCCAGTCAAGATTCTGAGATTTTCTCTACAAATACCCAGGTAGCACTTTTTAAAGATCCAAGTAGCCCTCATAAATTTTCTGAAGGCTCATGAGCTTTTTTTCAAAATGTGATCGAAATTTTACTAAATATCAAAGAAGTATCCAGGCTGCCTTGAAAGAGGAGGCCGAACTCGGCATCCGGCCAGCGAATCAGGTAGAAAGGGTTCTTGTAGTAAAGCTGCACTGCAGTGGCCAGATGTAAGACCTTTATAACTAAAATATTTTCTTTCAATTTCCAAACTAAAGATTCGAAAATTGAAAAATCAGAATCCACGGATTTTCACAATAACAAATAACTAAAATTTGCATTGAAAAATTGAAAATATATCATTTTTTGTATGTATCCCGTAAACTGTACTTGATACGTAAAAACAGATAACATTTTTATATTCACCATCAGAGGAATACTGTATATAAATAGGTAGGTTGTTCCATAAATATATGCATGTGAATAAATAAATAATTATTTTTCAAGTGTTACAAGGGATTAGTTTTATGAAGGTTTTATGATAGCGAGACCTAAGATATTCTAAATTACTGTTCCACTTCGGTATGCTCAATGTTCGACTGCTATAAATTAAGTTTTAAAAAAGGACTCGAATCTCTCAAGCTATCCCTTGAGACAAAATAATTCAAATCGAGCTTACAAGTGCAATGAAATCCTTTTGTTTCATTCACGAAAAAACTTTTCACAAACGAATACATTACACATATCTAACATACCGAGATGCATGCATTAATCAACACTTTTGCTCTAAGCGTTCACGCATGCCTTTCTGCTAGTCATGCTAGTGCAAATGAATTTCAGACCGCACGACTGAAAATCATTCGAAAGTTAATAATGCTAATTGATACCTTTTAGTGGTTTATTGTATTACAACATATTTTAGATGCAGGCACGGTATTTGAGATCACTTCATGGATGAAATTAACTGATTTACTTAATTTAAGGCAAAAACTAAATTTAGTTATTCCAACAAGTCAGATTCTCGTATTAGTGCGATAAAGAATTACAATCTTTTGGACTGAATTCACTTGGATTTTACCAGTCTATTTAGAAGTTTATTTGAATTTGAGATCAGTGAATTTAAGAATACGACCCTGAACATAAATTGAGAACCTGCGGAACACAACGGAATTCAACCATTGAAAAAGGAAAGAAAACCCAGTCGGTAACTAAGTGAACCACGTCGTCAAGATCAATCCATTACAGTCAGTAACAAGTAAAAATTGTCTCTTGAGTTTCAGTCTCTATAAATTTAATAATTTTGCGATCGTGGGTTTTAGCCTCCAGAAGTTCATTAATTTTGCTATCCGACTTTGTCTATTAGGAATTTCTCAATTGAATATGAATTGACTTTCTTTCGAGCTTCATTTCGAAAATATTTTTATCCTGTATTTAATACAGTACTTCACTTTTGTCCCTTCTTTGTTACTTACAACTAATTTTGCGTAAGCGAATTATTTTGAACTGTTTTGCCAAGTCCGAAAAACCGGTTGAAAAGGTCAAAGCTTTTAGTTTATTTTCTTAATTTAATGCTTTATGACCGTGAAGCTTCATGATTTTGAGGTTCATTTAGATTTCTTTGACTTCCCGGAATTCGATATTTAGAACTGATATTAGGAAACAATATTGAGAATCAATATTTGGAACCTTGTGTAATTTCATAGGATATAAACACTAAATAATTTGTAAAATTCAGAAACTTTGATACTTTCCCTGTACTTGTGAAACAGAGAACCACCCTGGCATGGTAAGTTAATTTACTGCGACTGAAAACCCTTTGTCTTATTGCTTAACCTCAAACTTCAGTTATTCGAAATGTGCAGAATCAATACAACATTATGAATGTATCGACGATTACTAAATTGAGAACCTTTGCCCTACTTAACCTGAAACTTACGATAGTTGTCTAATTTTAAATAAATTCATTAATTTGTTAAGTGACTGAAGTAATTATTTGTAGATTTTCAAATTCTTCATGTTTGTAATATTAGGAAATAGAAATCCAGAGACGTAAACGCGCTTTGCGCGCGTGAATTTACTGCGGCTTAATATCATACAATCCGTGAAATTCCAGGCTGAATCAAATGAAATTCTTTGAAAGTGAGGCATGAAATGAGAGAATTGGCTAAATAATAATAACCTAAAGAAGAAAGAGATCATTGATAAGGGGAGGATCAATAGTGGTTACACGTTTTAATTCGACGGAAAGCTAATAATTCCGGCATTGTGTGATCTTGTCGCAGTTATTGTTTCCTTTCCTTAGGAAAAAGGTCTTCGTCTGGTCTCGTATTTTCGACTCCTTTTCAATCCGATCGGACAATAAGAGCCATCACTTTTAGCCACTCGCTATATTGTGGCTTAATTATTGGCTTTATTATTGGCTTTATTATGATTTTGTCCTCCGAGCCAAGAGTGGCCCCTGCTCCAGTAGCTCCGGACTTAAGAGCTTGCTTTGTGTTACCAACTTTCCTCTCTTTCTCTCAACCTTTTTGGGGTCTCCTTTTATCTTTGCTTCTCTTTTCTCTCCCCCCCCCCTCCTCTAACGCTCTTATTAAATCTGCGACAAGAGGGCTTCGGACTCAATGCCACTGCCGCTTCGAGGTTTATTATTAATTTCGAGAGCACCACAACGACCATTGACAGTCACCAACTTATGCGCCGGTGTTGCTTGTGATGGAGAACAATTGCCAAAAATTCAAAAGAGGGTGTTAAGTGTGAAAAAAGAATTCAGAGTTAATTTCGATGAAATATGCTGTGTTTTCTTTGTTAAGGATCTGCTTCGCATACTTTTATTCGAGTAGACCCAGAGAAAAGTTCTTTTCGTTTAATTAAGAAATCGTTCCTTCAACTTTTTTGCTTTAATTCAAAGTAAAAACTTTAAAATTAAATAATGACATATTCCTTCTTCTTCAAATTACAGAAATTATTTGTTTGATACTACTCCTTTGATTAAAAAAAATATTCATTTGACCAGATCCATTTCAAATCAAAGCATGGGTAGAAACTTTGCGAGTTGAAAGGGAATGCGGTGGTCATAAAAATTCCTAGGGACAAGTTTTGATAGTTAGAAAGGACGTCTGTGGTCATAAAAATGCCTAGGAAGAAGTTTAAGGAGTTGAACAGGACAGAGGTGGTCATAAAAATGCCCAGGGGAAAGTTTTACGAGTTAAAAAGGGAGGTGCTGGTCATTATAATGTCCAGGGACAAGTTTTGAGAGTTGAAAAGGGAGGCGGCGAATAAAAATTCCTAGGGACTAGTTTTATGAGTTAGAAAATATGTATGTGGACATAAAAATGCCGAGGAAGAAGTTTTAAGAGTTGGAAAGGGCAGCGGTGGTAATAAAAATGCCCAGGGGAAAGTTTTACGAGTTAAAAAGGGAGGTGCTGGTCATTATAATGTCCAGGGACAAATTTTGAGAGTTGAAAAGGGAGGCGGCGAATAAAAATTCCTAGGGACAAGTTTTATGAGTTAGAAAATATGTATGTGGACATAAAAATGCCGAGAAAGAAGTTTTAAGAGTTGGAAAGGGCAGCGGTGGTAATAAAAATGCCCAGGAGAAAGTTTTACGAGTGAAAATGGGAGGTGGTGGTCATTACAATGCCTAGGGACAAGTTTTGAGAGTTGAAAAAGGCGACGGTGATCATAAAAGTGCCTAGGGATAAGTTCTGGAAGTTTCAAATGCTGGCGGTGATCATGGAAATGCCTAGAGACAAGTCTTGATAGTTGGAAAGGCCTCGGTGATCATACAAATTCCTAAATACAAGTTTTAAAAGTTGGAAAGAGCAGGTGCGGACAACTCCTAAGATTTTTGGTCGATGACTCGTATTTTTTAGTTAAAAGTTTATTTATTGCGTTTGAAATTCAACTACTTAGTTGAAACTTGATCCACTTTGTTAAAAATTCATCTTGTTGATTGAAGGTTTATCGTTTCAGTTGAAAATTCCTATCTTTGGTTGAAAATTTAACTATTTTTCTGAAACTTCGCCTTTTATGGTAGAAGATTGATCCTCCTCGTTGAACATTCATTTTTTTAGTTAAAAATTCATCTATTTTTTTTAAATTAAATATTTCTACTTTAAATTTTAGGGATTAAAAGCGTTTCAAATTGCATTTAATATAGTACCTACCTTAATTTTATTTGAGAAAATTCCTTCTCCTATTTTCATGGAAAACTTCCTTTTTATCGCTGTTTCTAGAACATTTTTTGGCATGTGAAGCCTGCTATCGATACAGTTGAAATATTCTAGGTCCTGTTAAGAAGGGCAACGGTGATCATAAGAATTCCTACGGACAAGTTTTGAGATTTGAAAATGGTGGCGGTGAACAGAGAAATGCCTAGAGACAAATCTTGAAAGATGGAAAGGGCCGCGGTGATCATAAAAATTTCTAGAGACAAGTTTTAAGAGTTGCAAATGGCGACAGTGATCACAAAAATGTCTAGAGACAAGTCTCAAGAACTGGAAAAGGCCTCAGTGCCCATAAAAATTCCTAGAGACATGTTTTTAGATTTGGGCAGGACAGGGGTGGTCATAAAAATGCTAAAGACTCGTTTCAAAATTTATGAAGGGCGGCTTTCGGCATATCAATGTTAATGAACAATTTTTAAGAGTTGGGCAGGGCGGCGCTGGTCATGGAAATGCCTAGGGACAAGTTTTGAAAGTTGAAAAGTCAAGCGGTGGTCACAGAAATTTCTGAGGACAAGTTTTGAGAGTGTAAAAGGGCTTCGGTGATCATAAAAATTCCTAATGATAAGTTTCAAGAGCTGTGAAATGTGGCGTTAATCATAAAAATGCCTAGAAAGAAGTTTTGAGAGCTAGAAAGAGCCTCGGTGCCCATAAAAACTCCTGGAGATAAGTTTAATGAGTCGGGCAGCCCGGTGGTAGTCATGTGAATACCCATAAACAAGTTTTTAAACTTAAAAATGGTGGTGTTTTTCATAAAATTGTCTAGAGACAAGTCTTGAGACTTGAAAAGAGCCACGGTGATCATAAAAATTTGTTGGCAGGGCAACGTTGGTCATAAAAGTGCCTAGGGACAAGTTTTCAGAGTTGCAGAGTGTTGCTGCGGTCATTAAAATGCCTAGAAACAAGTTTTAAGAGTCGACCAGGGTAGAGCTGGACATAAAAATACCTAGAGACAAGTTTAAAGTGTCGGGTAGAGCCGTGATAGTCATATGGGTGCCTAAAGACAAGGTTTGAGGGTTGAAAGGGGCCGCGGTGAACATAAAAATGCCTAGAGACAAGTTTTAACAGTTGAGCAGGGCGGCACTGGTTATAAAATTTGCTAGATACGAATTTTAAAAGTTGAAAGGGGATTGTATTAAATTAATTCTAATTCATAAACTGTTCAAGAAATTTTGGTCTGATCTGAAAAATTCAATAAAATATGATCGTCTATGTTCCTTAACCATGAGGTGAGAGTAAAAATTGGACTGGGAAATGAGGAGGACATAGCATGTCCCCCGTAATTATAGCAACAATAAAACAATTTTGATAATTATCTCAACTAGTGTATGGGAACACACGGCATTAAAGCAGGTACGACTACCGGGCAGAATAATGACAATAATTACCATTTATATGCAAGTGCCGTCATTACCTGCACACGAGCACAGCACGCATTCAATTTCGTATCTAATTTGAATAATTCAAACAAATCTCTCTTTCCTGCCCTCCTTCCTCTGCACGCTTTATAATCCCAATAAACGCGGCGACGACAACTTCGACGGCTTTTCCAGCCTCGAAGACGAGGCCTTTTTCCAAAGATGATTGTTGATTTAATTTCAGAATCACTAGCAAGCACGCGATTGTTAATATTGTTATGAAAGCCTATTGAGTATCCAGAAACTATTTTTCATTTAATAATGACTAGCATAATGTGCGCGCGCTATAGCGCGCGTGTTATATTGCTCTGTCACTTATTATACATAATAAAGTAAAATAAGGTAAGTGAAGAAGTTTAAACTTCTTCTTTAACTCCTCTAGCTTTCTCTAACACCTGCATCCACTCATCTCCCATTCCCTCCTCCTCCAAAATTTTCTCAACATTCTCTTGCCATATTCCCCTCTCCTCATTTCCTCTCATACAGTCATCGCGTACATATTTCAATGTTTCCTGTACTCATTCATATACCCTGAGTTTTTTCTTCTCATCCTTCTCCCAATAAATTGCTTTTTTTACTTCATTTTCGAGTCTCCATCTAGCTATTCTTGTCCATCTCTTTTCCTCCAATCTTTCCAGGTATTTTGGCAATCCTTCTTTTATCATCTTATGCCATTCATTATTCCTCGATCTCTAAAAAACTCTTCTTTCTTCTTCCCGTCGCGTTAACTCTACTACCCTCTTTCCTCTTTCTTCCACCTCTTTGTAACACTTTCTTGCTAACTCCCCTTCCTTTTCCTCCCTTAGTGTATCCTCCTCGAATTTCCATACCTTCTTCCCCGTCCTTATCCCTAATTTCCATAATTAAACCCACAAGTCCTTCCTCATCCTCCACCAACATTTATATTTTCTTCCTCTATCCTTACTCCTCCCCATCCCTTTCTCTTCATCTTCTTCTCCAAATCTGAAATTAATATATTGAACAAAAGCGGTATAGGACAACCCTACCTTACGCCTGTAGTCAACTAAAAACAATTTTTAATGTTCCATAATTTTTTTGATCTATCCAGACGTAAAAAAAAAGAAGACAATAACATCTCACATAGTCTTGTTTGGATATATTCATATGTGTTCACCCACCCTTAGCTTACATTTTATCTCTCTGAATATCTCTACTACTCTTTTCCTATAGCCTTCGCTTATCTCCTTTTTCTCCACAGCTTTATCCATCTCTTTCCTGTCCAGTGAATTAAATGCCACCTTCAAATACAAACACTGATGTGATGACCCATTTCTCTCTTTTGATCCTTCTACCAGTCATATAATTTAGCACATATAATCTTCAACCTCTTCCCCTATTCCTTCTCACACTATTGGTACCACTATCCTTTTTTTCCCCATGTTTGATCAGTCCTCCACTCACCATATCATCTTAGATATTATCCACGCCCACTCCTTCAATTCCTTTCCCCTATATTTCCCAACTTCATTCGGTATTTCATCTCTACCTTTCCCTCCTTTACCAACCGTCCCTTGCTATCCCTTCCATTGTGATATCCTCTTCTTCGTCGTTTTCTCTTCCCTCTTTCCCTTCTTCCATCATTCTCACTTCCAGGCCCTCCGAACAATTCCATATAATATGTTTTCCATTCTAACATTAGAATCTCCTTATTAACTTTTTTTCCTTTCCTCAAACTTCTTCTTCTCTTCCTCGTTTTGATAATATAACACGTTTCACTCTTTCTCCTTTTTTCTGTATTCTTCTTCACTACTATTCCTGTTTCTCCATTTTCCCACCTCCTCTCTCACTTCCTTTTTTTTCTCCTCACATTCCTCAATTTAGGTACCTCTGCTTCCCCCTTCGCTGACTTTCTTCCCAATGATATCCTCTAATATTCTTTTTACTTTTCCTATTACTATATCCATCTTCTTGTTTGCATTTTCCTCTCCCATTTTCACCAACCTTACCTTTTCCGCGAATTGTTCTATTCCCATCTGCTGACCTATAACCTTTTCTTACTTCCTTTTGTTTCTTATTTTCTTTGGCTGTTTTTGGTTTATCGCTCTTTCCCATCTCTGCTGTCACTATTAGTGGTAGATGATTCGAGTACTCCCCTATCTCTAGACTTCTTACGTTCTCCCTTACCTTGTCAACAATAACATATTCTATTACTGTTCTTTTTTCCCCCGCATAAGTGTACTCTCTAAATCCTCAAATCTATTCAGTAATTTTCTTCTCTCTCCATTCACTACTTCGCTCTTGAAATTCCTCCCATTCCCATCCCGTTCTTCTCCCTATTCTTTTTCTCCTCTTTCTTCTACTCTTTTATTGTAATCTCCCATCAATGATTAGTTTCACCCCTTCTTTCTTTCCTCCCATTAACTCCTTTAACTAATCTATTTACCCTTTCATATCTCAAATGACATACCATATACTTCTACTATCTTCCACCTCTTCTCTCCTATCCTTATCTCTTCTTCCATCTATTCCTCTTTCTGTGCTTTCAACCCATTCCTATCTTTTTTCTTCCCTATCATACTTTCCTTACTCCCATCACCATTTCTCCCATTGCTCTGCACATTTTTTTTGTATCTTGTACCTCACACCTGTATCTTTGAATTATATTGAGTTCCTTTGAATTCTTTGGAATTTTCTTGAAATCTACTGAATT
>JAUMHM010000031.1:70757795-70770716 GCA_032362435.1 Melikaiella ostensackeni
CGTGACGCCTTCAATGCTTGGAAATCGCGCTGGCAGCGCTGCATCGACGCAGAAGGAGCCTATTTTGAAAGTTTTTAGAGAATTGTAACGATCGGCTCAATAAGTTTTTTTTAATCGACTCAGTCCTATTACTTTCAGGACAAACCCTGTACGTGCTACCTGTGCCATGTTAATTGAGCAATACGAAAAGAAGCGTTTCTTGGCGATCAAAATGATCGCTTGGAGTGAAGAGCATCCCCTTTACATCAGAGAATCACTTTCGAGAAAAAACTGGCAGATTTATCATGCTGCTTTTGAGCTGAGAAGGTTAAAGAAAATTAAGTACCTATGGATTGCGGAGGGAAAAATATTCTGCAGGGAAGAGGATGGAGCGCAGAGAATTTTTCTTGGACATCTCAGCGACCTTGACACCATACGACAGTGACAATTCAGGAAGTACGTGCAATGCCGGGAAGACATCGGTGATATGTTTTCCACCACCTATCCTTTCTTCTATCCTTTTCCCTAAGCTTGATAATTATGTTAGATTGCCTGCTATTTTCGAAGGAATTATTTTTCTTAGCTTGCCTCCAGCACACATGGTAATCGGTGGGGATCACACAAAGCGCGATTATTGTTTTCTTACTCCTTAAATATATAATTTGTAAGAGCATGTTCTTTTTTACTGTAACTATTTCAGTTTTTATGTGAACATCATCTCATAGTACTCATATAACTCATTTTATCATGAGGCTTACTTATAGTTGGCTAAAAGTAGTTATGGTATATTTACATCCATTATAGCACGTACAAAATCGTCTAAGCTTGCTCTACCACATTCTCCTTATGGATTCTTTGAGAATTTGTCATGAAAACTGCCTGATCTCTCTTGGCACATCATCTCGAATTTCATCACTTTTTTAGATCGTCCTTCTATCAAATTATTGCCGTCTTCGAGACATGGTTAACACCTAACCATCCTTCTAGCCTCATTGCCCTTGATGATTACGTGCTTTCTCGCAGGTACAGAAATGAACCGGGAGGGGAGGAGGAGGGTGTTTGCCTTTATGTACATGAGACTCTGAAGGGAGCCATGGTGGGAGCCAGTTCGGTTGCCAAGTACCCTATCGTAGAATTTCTTATGTAAATCTCGGTTGTTAGTTACAGCATATTTATGAGTCTTACCTATAAACCTCATGTTACTGATTGCGATAATTTAATTCTTACGGGTGACTTCAACACTATTTTAAATGCGACCAGTAATCACACGAAATATTTAAAGTCTATGGTACACTCATCCAGACTATCCATAGTACCCCGTAAGTCTACTCAACACACAGTTCGATCTAGCACACGCATAGACTTAGTGATAGCTGATGGTTGAGATAAGATTGACGCTTATGATCAACACCTTATTCCGTTTCTGTCTAATCATGATCTTATCAATATTAAATATAAATTCTCCTGCGATCAAACATGCAGCCAGATTAAGTGCAGAAGCGAAATTTGTCTGGAGTAGACGAGCACATATTTTAGGAACGCCTAATGACCATCGCCTGAGAGAGTCTATTACTTGAGGTTGACATTAATAGTCAGCTCAATTACCTATGTGATTATTTAATCTTAGCATTTGACTAGTTTGCGCCGTTACGCACTCCACAAAAATAGAAAAAATCGGCTCCTTGGATTACTTATGAAATTAAAAATATCATGAAGGAATGTGACAATATGCGTAGATTGCCTAGCGAACCAAACATCTTATAATTGAAACTCAGTTTCGCACACTGAGGAATTTAGTTCAAACTAAAATTAGGGATGAGTCGTTTGAATCCTATTTATTTGATCGACTTCAGCAAGTGAGAAATTGTAAATGCGAACTGTTTGATTGGTCGGAGGTAATAAATATGCGGATGATTTTAAGCTCTACCTTTCGGGTCCAATCTCCTGCTTAAAAAGATTGCTAGAGCTGGTACAAGAAGACATTGATCGCGTAGTGCGTCGGGCTCAAATCAACGGGTTTCAGATCAACCCCCCCGAAAATCAAGCTAGTTATTATCAGACCTTCCCCCTCCCCGTCATCAAAAACAATAGAGTCTCTTCCGCCTCTCATGATCTTGACATTGAATTTTTGGAGGTGGCTAGGGATTTGGGTTACATGCTTAACCGTACTCTTTCCTGGGAAGATCACGTGATTAACATCTCCAGGAAGACTTTTAGAGTACTTCAGCGACTAAAAAGAGTAAGGAATCACTACCAAAAACTACACAAATTCTCTTAGTTAAGAGTCTGATTCTTCCTATTTTTGACTTTGGGTGTATCGCATGCAACGACATAACGGACGAACTAAACCACAGACTAAAGCGAGCACTAAATTTTTGTATTTGCTCCATTTATACTTTACCTAAGCATGCACATAAAACACCAGACAGCATGCTAATGTGTTAATGTCACCAAGAGAAGACGATTCTTTATGGGTTGCCTACTTTATAATCTCTTTCAATAGGAAGCACCTGAGTATCTCCTGAACTTTCTCAAATTCAGTGACAATAATTAATCTAATAGGCCTGAACTTCGTACTTAGAGGGTACACATTCGTAATTTCCATAACTTAATTTTATTTTATTTTATCAAGCCGCTCAGATACCTATTTGTACAGACTAACATTACCGAACTAGTGAACTAGTTGTCACATCTAATTATTCCAAATAAACATATTTACTCACATTAATCAGACATATTTAGTTCTTTATCTACCTTATTATTACTTTTACCCTAGTTGAACCAGTGATTGTATAATTTTAAAAGTTAGTGTATTATATGATCCTTGGAGGGCTATTTAAGTCCTTGGGATTCAATTCATAAATACACCGAAATACAAATAGTGGCGTCTTTTGCTAAAAAAAGATGCGGAACTGTAGGTTAGAGAAGCAGACACTCCGAGAATTTCAGAATTCTAGTTTTATTAGTAATTTTCTCTTGCTTTTATAAATAATAATTTTTCAAATATAGTAAACGTTTCCTTAATGAGGGGAATCAGAATTACGATTAGAGTTGATCAGTGTTGTTTCTTTTAGTCAATTAAATTGACAAGTTTAACTTGTAAGCTATGTCAAAAGACGATATTTAAGATTTTTTTAATGGACAAGGAATAGGATAAAACTCAAAATTTAGAACGCATTCAAACGAGTACCAAGAAAAACAGGAGGTAGAATTTCGCAATTAATTCCTATTTCTAACAGCTTTTCCTGGAGGACTGCAATTTTGGAAACGAACGAAAACGGGACATCCATATTCGTTCGATGACTGAAGCGAAGGCTAGAAACCATTTCTTAGAATACGCGTTTTAACAAAGCATTCGATATTGAAACAAAGCAATAATTTCACTGAAAGCAACAAATTCCTTTTTTTAAATCAAAACTAAAATTAATTCAAGTCGAGCAAAATCAGCAATAAATTCAACAGCAAAAAATGGTTGACTTAAACATGAGGTTTATTTAATTCAAACAAAATATGTATTTAAACTGAACATATATGTTCAATCAAAAAGTTTGTTCGAATCAAGGAGACATATGTTTAACTGTATAACAAAGAATAGTACATTACGAGTATCTTACATGGGAGGGAAGTGCGTAATTTTTGACGATTGTAAAGTTTGCTGCCCGAGAGAAGGGAGGACTGCAATCATACGAGGCGAAAATCGGCACCCTCCCGCGTAGCATACAATATTTTTCCCGAATGGAATAGTTTTAATCATATTACCTTAAATTTATATAAGAAGATAAAAGGAATACAAAAATATTATTGTTTAGAAAGAACGGGGTTCAGAAGAAAGCCCCTGGCAGGGGCGAAGGGGTTGAAGCCCCCTCGGAAGGATTCGTTGGCGGAGTCCCCAATTAGGAATTACCTCAACTCAATAATGAAACAAAAATTTAATTGGAGGAAGGAAAAACATGAATATTTATTTGACAAAACTTTATTATTATAATGTTTCATGAAAAATGTATGAAGAGGAGTACAAAGAAATTCAACTTGCAAAATTTATGTTGGCTTTAGAACAATTTGTTAATTGCTATGACAATTTTCGCCCCTGCAAATTAATGGACACTTGAGATGAATTTTCCTCATCAATTGTTTTGGAAGTTATTGTTACACGGTTTACTTCATAATCGGGTTTTTATGTTTTCGGACGTTTAAGTGCTTTTTCAAACGTCATGGTGTTCGTGGATGCACCTGCGATGGCATCTGAAATTTGTTGCCCGGTTTTCCTCTTGTAGCTTACTGATTCTTCTATACATGATTCTGCGAATGCTGTTGATTTCCGACTACCCAGTCTTTTTATCTCTGATATATCAGAGCCTGAATCAGGAACAACAAAATTTTTAAACTGTACCTTGTTGGATATGGTAGATATAGACGTTTGTGATTCTTCTTCTTACCCTGATCAGTGCATAGTGTGGTTGATGATCGTCGGAAGGACTGTCCTGTGTATTGCTCTGGATCGGGCAATTTTGGAAAGGCAGCAGTTTCCGCAGGCACTTTTCCCAGTTTGTTCTTGCCGATCACTTGATCGGTGCGTCGTCCATCACGGTAATTTACGAAAAAGCGGTTCGAGGTTATTTTTTCCGGGTGCAGGGCTTGTCATGCCAGAACTTTCTTGAGAAATTCTCCCTCGAGTTTGGTCGATTCAGCACTCGGAATGCTGCGCTAATGCCAAAAATCAATACGATCTGAAATTTTATAAATTAATTTGTAAATGAAAGAAATTCGTAAATAGATAAGTATTTTGGAGTTTATACTTACTATTGTCACCAAGCATTGGTTATAACGAGCTTTATCCAAGAACGTTTACATCTCATACGCGGAAAATACTTTCGACTTTTTTGCTTAGCAAACACTGGATTTCTGCTTTAAGAAGGCAGTCAGTTGCTTGGGGTCTTTGATTTTGTCATTGATTTGAATCGTGCATCGTACATGAACTGACATTAACGTGAACGTTGCTACGATTCACACAATCTAAAAGCTACGAAGTTGTCTTGATCCCCACTTGACGGCGTCACTTTTGGTCGGTAAGAATGCGATACTATTTTCAACTCCAATCACTTTATTATTTCCTCCGACAGGCTCTATGATCATTTTAGTGTGACGTCATGCGCTGTCGGTAAAAACAATTCCTAACAGAGAATTATCGGTTTGCAGTATAGCGAACATTGCTTACATAGGAAATTTCACAGAAATATTTATTTTAGCGCGAAGTAGTGAAAATTTCCTTATTATGAATTATCCTCAAGTGTAGTAATTGTTTTTGTAGTAGTGTATTATTTTACAATCGATCTGCGTCTACTTTTGTCGAAAATCAAATGAATAGCCTGAATATAGAGGGCAGCCTAATTTTAAATTTGAGGCCTTATTACTTTTTCCTTAAGACTAAATAGTCGCGAATTGACAATAAAATAATATAAAACTGTCAAAACAATGACTACATTGAGGAAAATTCATGATGAGGGAATTTTCACTACTTCGAGCTGAAATAAATATTTCTGTGGAATTATCTATGTAAGCAATGTTAGCTGTACTACAAACCGATAATTCTCTTTAGGAATTGATTATACCGACGGGGCATGACATCGCACCAAAAAGTCTCACTACTCCCGTAGGGAGTAATGAAGACGTACTGCGCATGCGTGGACAACAACGCATGCGCACTCTTTATTGATTAGAAATAGGCGTTTTCAGTCCCGCGTTTCACGCACAGAATGTGGCTATTTCAGTGAACTCGAGGAAAAAGAATATGTTTGATTCAAACATAATTTACATAATATATATTAGATTTAAACAAATGCTGTTCTCAGTGCAGAGATTCTAAGTCGACATTATTAAACCTTGAATGACGGGCTCCTTCCGCTATACCAAGGTATGAAAACAATATTCTATACAGGGTGTCCCAGAACTAAGTTTCCGGTGTTATGAGGCTGTATAAAAAAAAGTAAATCGAAACTTTCTTTGGCAAAAATGTATTAAAGTTTTAGTTTTTGAGTTGTGAAATGATTAAGCTGACCAATCTGGAGCGCCGCATAGAAAGTCTTACGCGCGTGAGAAGGAGCCAACTCTGGTTAGGGACCTCCTCAATCTGAGAGCCCGCTCTACGTTCGACACGGTGCATTGCTATGCGGCGCTCTTGATTGGTCCAGCTTAATCATTTCATAACTCAAAAACTAAAGCTTCAATATATTTTTGCCAAAGGAAGTTTCGGCTTATATTTATTTTTTCTATACAGCCATATAAGTCCGGATACTTAGTTCTGGGACACCCTGTATAATACATATAACACAAATCCAAAAAAAGACATGAAAAGAAATCAGTTAAAAATTTTTTTAAACTGAACGTTGCGGAATGTTCAGATCAGGAGCAACCATAATTGAATTTCGCGGCCCAGGAAAATAATATTCATAAATAAATAAATCCATATCGATCGGTCGCATAGGAGCAAGCATGAGAGAGAGTGTGTGGGAGCATGTGTGCCTGTGTAGTTATCACCAATTGAGCCAATTTAGACTTCCTCATCAGGTATTATTTATAGGTAAACGACAGGTATAAATAGTGGAAACTTATATTAAATCAATTCAATTATTGCCTGAAAATAAAAACATAGAAGAAAATAGAGTTTAACATTTGGCTCCATAAGGGAGTGCAAGATTTCATCTAATTGGATTAATTTTTTTCAGAGATTTTTTTTCAAAAGGGAACAAGAATTTCCAAGTGCACATTGCATTTTTCAAACTTTGCAATTCTTGCACCACCCTATAGTTATACATAATTAACGACATTAAAGCTATGCTTCAGGTTACAGTTCGGTGAATAAGGAATGAGAAAGTGAGTCACCACCTTATGAAAGAAAGTAACTAAACTAATGTCACCTTGGATAGAAATCTTGACCTTTAGTCTGTGATTGTCTGCAATCGTGTTATTCGATCGAAGAGGCAAAACGTCTGAAAAGGACGGGACGGTTGGATGCTTTACGAGCGTAAGAACACTCGACAACTATCGTAAAACTATCGTAATCGATGTGCAAAAAGCCGTTCGCAAGTGATCTGTTCGCGTTAGGCCGAACATTAGCTGTTACCGGAATAGCCATCAAAGGCAGAAGGGATCGCGGCAACCCTTCGCCTATAAAATTCAGAGGTAAATGTAGATTTCATGGCGGTATCGTTTGACTTGAGCTTTTTTTTTTGTTGTTTAATTTTTTTACCCGCCCAAACCCGCGGTGAAGGTGCGAGTAACGACGAGGATTACGAGTATTACAACGGCCTTCAGGCGTTGCATCGACACTTTGCAAGTAATGCGCTGATTGCCCTGGCCAGAAGTAAAATAATTCTAGGCTGGGAATGGCCCTTTCTTTCCATTGTAAATAAATAGTGACTGTATCGATCCCGAGACAAAGCTTATTGTTAGTTACTTCGTTATTTTCTGACCTATAGGGTAGGCCTGAAAATTTGAGCCCGATAAAAAAATAGTCCAGCTATCGCAAGCGTACCAAAATTGAAAAGAAAAATCGATGATGTGAAGATCTGGTTTGTGCGAGTCCGGCGTCGAATCCACTATATGCTGGATTAATGGAGAATGGTTCAGTAACTTTTACAGTATCAAAGTAAAATGATGAACCTGCAGTTCGAGCCGAAACTTTTAGTAATCCTATGAAATTCTGCAATTTCTACATCACTAAAAACATCTTTCTGAGGTGAAAAGAGCATCTTTTCTATAAACTTGCAAAGAAATGCAAAATAAAAACACTACTTAAATATGTTTTCCTAAGCGAAAAGAATTTCTCAAGGGCCGGAAAAATGTATAAAGAGGTATCATGCTTTCAACCGTATTGATAGGATTTCACTTTTCCACACCCGCAACCAATAAACGTGCCATCGCGTCATATCGTATCGAGTACACATGCAATGTGCAATGTGCCCCGTGCATCTTAACTCGAATAGGTAAATGTGGATTGAAGGAATTTTCATGTCCTCAGAGTCTTGATAGGATTGGAGAGTACTGAAGAGCTCAAAGACCCAGGAAGGCCCGCTTTTACGAGTAGAGAGTAGAGACGATACAGAAAGCTCGGAGTCTCTCGACAATCATAATTCCCTCGGAACGAGCGGTAAGCTCTTGCAAGCTCTTCAGGAGCAGCCCTTGGTATCGAATACGAATACGGAAATACGCTCTACTCGAAAATGAGGCATTTCGACGTTGCTGGTTCACGGGAGCATTCTCGCAGGCATTCGCGATATAACGCGGTGGGAGTGGAGAGATGAGAGTGATTTCCAGTGATTTCATGAGTCTTCCAGAGGGAATTCCCATAGATGCGAGGCTTCGGTGTGAAAATCTATTACAGCAACAAGCAGTATAGCATTGGCTGACTTCCTGAACCGTGGCTCATTGTTAACCATCGACATTCGACTTCTACAGAAGGACCTAATATTAAAATACTTAAGAACTTTACTTAAGAACCTATTATTGAAACTTAAGAACCTAGAATAACTATTAGATGACTTTAAATTATCATTCAGAAGAAGAACTTCATACCAAAATACTTAAAAGCTTTACTCAAGAACTTTACATGAGAACCTAGTATTGAAACTTCAAGACCTAGAATAACTATTAGATGAGTTAAAATAATTAATCCGAAGAAGAAGAACCGAATATTAAAATACTTGAAAACGTAACTTAAGAACTTAGTATTGAAACTTGAGAACCTAGTTTACACTATTAGGTGACTTCGAATGATCATTGAATGTACTAACACAATACGCTAGTCGCAGGCTTAAGCTACTTAAGTGGGGATAAGCGTAGCTTAGGTCTAACCATGGTGCATGAGAGGGGGTAGAGAAGCAAGCGTCCGGCCTCTCTCCCTCTCATGCAGCAAGGTTAGGTCTCAGTTACGCTTATCCTCACTTAAGCAGCTTAAGCCTGTGATTAGCGTACGGTATAATTTAAGAAAAAATTCAGAATAAGAAGAAGAACCTACTATCAAAATACTTGAGAACTTTCTCAAGAACCTAGTATTGAAACTTAAGACCCCAGAATTGAAACTTGTGAATCGATTATTGAATGTCAAGAACCATGTATTAGAACTTACGAACCTATTTTTTTTATTTTCAGTATTCAAACCAAAAAACCTAGAACTAAAACTCATGAGAACCGAGCATTAAAATTTTAGAGCCTGGTTTTGAAACTCAAGCTAGTATTCAAACTTAAAAACCTAGTATTAAACTACGGCGTAACTAGATCTCCTGCAAAATTTCTAAGGAGAACCCTTTAAAAAAAAGAGCAGTTCATATAACACAAAGTACTGTTCTATTTTAAGAAAAAGGCCGAGCTATAAAGTGCTTAGTAGAGAACAAAATTTCTAATAAAATTGAAAAATCGAAGCCTAAATAGATTTTTGCTGCTCAGCCTAGAAGGCCCCTCGCAAAAGGTGGCCTCTCGCAATGCGGGGTTTCGCTGTACAGTAGTTACGCCACTGCTCTCAATTTTTTAAACTTAAGGTAAAAAGCATACTCATATTGATTTATTGAAGCTCGAAATGGAACCTTCTGGAACTTGGAGTCACCTGAAAAAAAATTCTGATCAACTATAGAAATTGATAGGGTTGAAATCTAAATCGACATTCAAAAGTGAAAACTTTTAACATCTTAGAAAAACCTTTACATTTTTATATTTCTTTGAAATACAGTAAACCATAGTGAGAGATGTTTGAGTTGTCCATAAGTTATGTCCAAAGGATTTTCTTGGCTCAAAAATTATATTTCCTAAATTTTTAGATCCTGTATGAACAGATATTGGTTTGATGTGAAAATTGACTTTTGCCGATAACATGAAATTTCGACATTTTCAGTCTCACTACCAGCAACGAGTTTATTGTAAAGTCATAAGATTGCCTCATCTTTTGACTGTTAAACAAATATTGTCTTCCAGATAAAAAAAAATCCCACCAAAAATATATGAAATAAAAGTTGGCTAAGTAATTTGGGAAAAAATTTTTTAACAAAATATATTAAGAAAATATTTTTATATAGTACCCTATGCAAATTTTTTAATTACATTCTAAAATGCGATATTAGACTTTATGGTATACAACTTGGCGGGATTATATCATACCATCAACTTCCCACACCCAGCAATTTCCCATTAAAATCTTTTTGCTTATAACATTTAATCCTGCCAAGTGAGATTTCACGTTTTCATTTGATAAAATCTTATCATTTTAGCGATAAGAATAAAAACTTTGGCAAAAAATAAAATATAATAAAGAATAATCTAGAGGCTTGTGTAATCCACGAGATAACAAGGAGAGTACATATTATTATCTGTAATAATGCACCGCAATAATAATTAGTTACATTATTGAGCAAATTATTCATTATTCCGTTAGTCAGGTTTTCCTCTACTTGGAAAAAATAAGTATCGTTTATACTCTAGTCTTCACCTTGGCAATCATCCTCAATTTTCTTGGTGGCTATAATAATATATTAATATATCTATAATTTCAAATATATTTTCAATCCCTTCGCAAATAAAAATTTTTTCGACGAAATCCTTATTCTATCCCAATTGCTGCTTCTTCAAAACTCTATTTAAATTTACCCGAAATGAGTCTACGTAGAAAACTGACATTCTGAAGATGTGCGAAATTAATGTTTTATAAAAACCGTTTATGAGCGGGAGCAATTCAAATTCTTGCACTTTTGAGATAGATTTGAAAATTTATTTATGGTGATTGTCTGAAATTTGAGAAACAAAATTTTCATGAATTTGAGAAAACGGAATATTCATGTCATAAAGTGTTAAGCCGTCTCAAATAAAAATGACATTTTTATTCGGGAAGAAAACATCCACCGCGCCAATAGGTGCACCGTAGAGCCAAAATAAATATGTCCGCATGAAGCATAGCGATTCACGTGATTCATGTGAAGTAGTAGTAATAATTTAATTTTAAAAAGTATTTTTAAGTTTAAAAAATTTTATTTTTGGACTTAGATAGTTTTTGTAGTTACGCAAAAACTACACCTGTGTCAAGAAACATGAATAAAGGTCCAAATATTCTGATGTCTGATATGATTGTAATATGTTAAACTACCGTCTGAACTCGCGAAAAAGTTGGAACATATTCATTGTGCCTTCAAACCAGTGCTTTAACTTCAGAACCCCACGTAATAATACAAGGGTTATCAATTGAAAGTTGTAATGGAAACCAATCATCATTTCCATAAAAATTTAAGGAGCAGACTAGTTAATTCTTGCAGCTATCTTCTTTATTATTTAATTTTCTCAACCACTCACTGCGCTTATCTACCTCCTCAGTTTTTCCAAATGAGTTTTGCCTTTTGATTGTTACACTTCCAAACTTTGGCACATTATGAAAACTTCAATTGAAGTTTTTATTCACTTTGGAGTTTCAACCGCTGACGCAACAAACTCTGAAGATTGTTTATTTTCGATGTTGAAATGCAAATTCCATGTTTGGAGCAAATAATCAACTCAAAGGTGTTACACTGATCACAGAAATTATTGACTAAAACGGGGATCATTAAAGTTAAACGCTAGGTTGATGTGTTTGCGTGTATTTAGTATGCTGGCTGCGGCCATATTGTTTAGTTTTCGTAGGGACCGATAGTGTCGCATAACATTTTTGAATCCCAAGGAGCGTTAATCGAGAGATAGCGCCCTCTCGAGAAGTCAGTATGCAGACATGCAAAAACCAATATTCTCTTGTATTCGTCTCAAGTACGAGCCACAATATTCTTTAGTCAATGAATTATTATATCAGGGTTATTATCTTTGGTTCTTTTTCTTTCTTGGTTCTTTTTCTTCTATTCTAGTTCTTTTTTATATGTACTTCAGTTAAGAAATTGTTATATTTTGTTTATTAAATACCCTCTTTTATTTCCCGCCACCTATATCATGCTGATATAGACTGCACGTTTTACTCACATGTATATATTCATTACTTCCTATACAGCATGTTTGAAATATAAAAAAAACGTAATCCTGTCTTCCTTGTTGCAGAGTTAGGTTTGAAGTTCGAGTGTTTACCAACTAGCGATCATATTCCAGTTGTTCCTTGAGGAGGACCTTCTTACTCTTCTGACAGACACAATTTTTCTGAAAGGTCTCTGCCTCCTGCTGAGCCTTGTTTTCGTGCCAGATCTAGGTCTCCTCTCGCAAGGCATCCTCATCCTACCAGGTCGTATATGGTTCCTCCAATAAGGATTCTCTCTGCTGACGGCTATGGATGTGGACTTGGGAAACTTAGATTTGTTCAGCTTATTCCAAAAACGAATCCGCACCGGATATTCGATCTTCGAAGATACACTCTTCCTGACGATGAACGAATAAAAATTAAAATAGGATATCTGAATGAACCTGTGCCAAGCCAAAAACAAATTGTATTATCAACATCTGATTGTGACGTCTTGGCAAAACTGGAGAGTTTTAATAGTCTTGCTGGATTTTATATAAAACATTATCGCGCTAAAAAGGGGCGAGAATAAAAATGTTAAGCGGAGCGATTGACATATTGACCCTAGGTGACCACGAGGAAACTCCAGTAGGTCCCCGCTGCCTAATGAACATTACTCTTAGAGTAGAGCTGGTAGAGCCTCGTGTGAACCACATTTTTCCACATCAATTACTCAATTTGGAAATGTAAAACTGAAATACAATATTGTTTGTGATCGGAAGCAGCCCTATGCATTTTAAAAAAATATGACGATCCCTTAGTGTCCCAAGGCCATAGCAGAAAAGTAGTTTGAAAAATCTGAACGCTTCGCGGGCACATTCTCATCGCGCGCTTCGCGCTCGGTGTTATATGTTTTTTATGTACAAATTTATAAATTTGTTTTTGATTTTGAATGAGAAAGGAAATTTATTTACTTAAGGCTCTATCGGCCTTAA
>JAUMHM010000031.1:70775325-70809051 GCA_032362435.1 Melikaiella ostensackeni
GTCTATATTGGAGAAACCGGGAGAGCGGTGAGCCAACGTGTAAAAGAACATGAAAGTAAAGTCAGGCTGAAACATTTGCCACCTTTAACTGCAAATTCGTCATAAAAAAGTCAACCACTGAAGTGAATCAAAAATGATCAAGTTAATTTTGGAACATCAACCTCGAGAGATTCTACCTTTGCAGTAGTAATTGAGGAGAAAGTAGAATAATCATCAACTATTGTAAATTTATTGCAAAAAGATAAGTCATTTCAATTGTCGAATGTGCATAATTGAAATATCTACATTAATTTCAACAAGTCTTGAATTACCACAAACATTTCAATGAAGTATAACTTTTAGACTGATTCACATATTTTTCATATGTAGCACTTATGTATGACTATTACATTTATACAAAAATTAATATAACTTTCGTTGAATAAAAGTGAACTGCTTTTCAACCTTATAAATGTCATTTTTTATATTAGAACTCATAAATTAATTTAAAATTGAACAAATACTACCGTATCGTGTGTAGTATGGGTGATATTGGTTAATCCCCACTCGTGCGGATTGGCCAGCTTGTCGCCCTTGACACAATGTACTATTCTGTTCTTTTCTGATCCTGTTTAAATGATCACTCATCGATAGTGCACTTTTATTTATATAAGTTAGGAGGGTTACAGACACATAGGCTAAAGGACTTCTATATTACTTTCTTTGTACATATTATGTACGAAAAATCAGTGGAACAATAAACAATAATAATAATAATAATAATAATAATGGTTTTTACTAGGTGATTGTAGCCAACGAATTGTGATTTTAAAATTGTATTGAATTATTTATCAATTGTTTTGGAAGCGACTGACATTTCTAGAATCGAATCCAAAAAGGATGAGAGGTTGCTGCGGAAATCGAAATCGATTAGCATTATCTCATATAATCGAAAAGAAGAAAATGGTCATAATTATAATAAAGATGGGTTGTGTAAATACAATTCAATGGATTTGTTTTTTGTTCAGAACGTAATATTAGACTATCAAAATGAATTTCTCTACATTCTACATATGCCTAATAAGGTAAATGTCCCAGTTTGGGCGAGTGACCCAGTTTGGTCTAATGCTCAGATACTGATAAATCCGCGGCAATCTTGAAATGACACTAGCAATAGTTTAATCACATTCTAGAATGAATTAAATATATTTTTGATATATAATTTTTAATTATTTATTTTTTATTTTTTATATATAATCTGTGACTGATCGAGCATAACATTGCTCTCGGCTTGTTAGTTCGGGAGTTGACACGATGTGTTGTTTTTCGTCATAACAGTACTTCAAAAATTTTGTGGTGCGAGTGTTTCATTGAAATATAAGTTATAATTATAAGTTTTTCTAATAGGCTCGTCAATGAAAGTCAAAATTAATGCATGATTCGTATATTTCCTGAATTTCTTGTTCAAACTATGCGATATTAGGAACTTTTCTCGATTCATAAGATTTAAAATACTTTTACAAGCAAAATACGCGGCACAAGTTCTCACACTCGCCCAAACTGGGACATTTACTTTAATCTTTTATTAATTATGATTTGGAAGATGAAAATTATTTAGAAATTGTTCTTACAATAATTAAAAAATCAGATTTTCCCTAAAATCTAGAATCAAAAATGATTAATTATCATCAATAAATATTAAAGCGGTTCTACTATTCGATTAGGCATCACCGTTATCCTGTTGAGTCCAAGTATCCGGATACCAGTGCTCGGAATACAGATCGGGTGACGATCGATCATTAGTCATTTTAATTAGTCCTCCTTAGACTCATCCTGACGCGGTCCTTTTACATCGATCGATTAGCTCATGGATTTCCTTTACAATTCAGTCTTAGGGATATTCCAATCACGAAAATTGAGTTTCCGAGAGCATTAGATGCTTGAAATTGAATTCGAAAACAATTACTTATTTACTGAAATAACCACAAGTGCATTTCGTTGAGAAATTGAATCAGTACAAGCTAAGTTGAGCTAAGTCCCCTTTTGACGAAATTGAGTTGTTCTCGAAAATCATACTTTCTCGTGTTGTTACACATATTTAAGTGAAAAAATTAAAATTTTGCAATTTTCACCCTAGGATTGACTATTAAGATGTTATTAGGAAACACAGACGATTTTTTTTTGATTCACAAAAATTTTTGATTAGAATATAAAATTACCTTTGATAAATAAATTTTTGCATTTGATAGCAACTATTATCGAAAATAAAAGAAAAGAAAAGCAAGGACAAGATTTTTGATAATTGGTGAAAATTGATATCTTAACTTCAGAAACAATATACAATATTTTTATATAATATATGGACAATCAAACCGTTGCAGTTTTGTCCAAAAATATCAATTTCCAAAGAGAAACACTAACGTCACCTAGAGTTGTTCAAAATTTTAAGTTTAATTTTAGAAGTCAAATTATTTTCGATTAAAATATCCGATTTCGGGTAAAAAACGTTGACATACCCACTATTTAAATATTTTTAAATGTTTTATACCCTATTATTATTCAAACATTGTAATTATTCTTTTAAATCTAATGATTTTCTATTAACAATGGCAAAGTTAGGCGAAAAACACTAACATAACATGATGAACAATTGTTTTATGATTGTAAATCTCCTTTTGAACCTAATTTTTTTGTTAAAATCGGAATAGACTGGTTCTGCATCAACTATAAAAATACCAATTTTTGACCACAAAGACTAACATAATATAACCAAAAACTGTTCTGAATTGTAAATCTTCTTTGAAATGTATATCGATATTTCCGGTGAAAACCGCTAGCTTAATCTACAGTTCTACACAAATTTTTCACCTTCTCTGAAATCTAATGATTTTTTTTACCAAAAATACCAATTTCCGATATAAAACTCTAACATAACCAAAATTCATTAAAAAGTTTTGAATCGCCTTTGAAATATAATCAGAATTGTTCCAGCTTGTAAATTTTATTATTTTAAACAAAAATCATTGGATTTCAATCTGATGATTTTTGTTTAAAGACACCAGTTTCAGTTGAAACACAAAAACATAACCTGAAGTTGTTGAAAAATTGTAAATATTCTCTAAAATCTAATAATTTTTTACTAAAAATACCTATAATATTAATATAACATGTAATCGAAAATAAGTGTTCAGAATTGTAAGTCTTCTTCGAAATCTGATGATTCCCGTTTAAAATAATCGATTTTCTATGAAAAACATTAATAGAACCTGAAACTGTTCAAAAATTGCAAATCTTGTTCTCACTATAATGATTTTTGTTTTAAAATACCAATTTTTGGTTTAAAACCCTAACGTGACCTAAAACTATTAAAAGATTATGAACCTTCAAAATCTAATGATCTTTGTTCAAAAATGTTCATTTCTGGTAATAAAACGCTAACAAAACCGAAAAACGTACATTATTGAAAATTTTAAAATTTTTGAAATCAAATAATTTCTTATTGAAAATACCCATTTCCTAGATACTTCATAAATATCACATTGTCGGTTCGATGAGACATTAAAATTTCTTTGATTTACGCGAATATCGGGAGCTCATTTCCAACATCAATTAGAATCGTATCGTGTTTGGATGGATTCTGTTATCTGAAATAAAAATCAAACAAAAATTATTTACATGTTTCACTTCTGTTTTATGAAAATATATTTAAGCGTGAAGTATACAAAAACTGTAGAATTTTAAAATTTCTTAAGAACCCGGTAAGAATAAGGCTTGAATAGAGAAAAATAAGAGAATTTCACATTTTATCGAAAAATTGAACATTATTCTATTGTTTTCAAAAACTTATTCTTCGAATAAGAGTTAATTTGCATTGAAATTTCTAAACATATATTCGAGTGAAAGTATATGTAATAATATTTCCTGTAAAATGCTAAAGGGAATCAAATAAATGAAAAATATATCCTATTTTGCGGGATTTAAATAAATGTAAAATATATCCTGCTTCGTGATCTTATGGGATTGAAAAAAATTTTGCAGCCGCTTTGGAAATTCCGAATATTTAAAGAAATATTTCAAAAAAATCGATTACTCTTTCCTGTAGATTGGAGCTTCTTGGAAAAACAAGGTTTTAAAATTTTTAATAAAATAGAAAAATGTTCAGTTTTTACATCAAAATCTAAAATTCTTCTATATGCAAGCCTTCCTACCAGGAAATGCATTAATGGTTTTTATACGAAGCGTCAATGCTCCGAAATTGCTCATATTTATGAATATGACCATGAAGCTGCTTACACATCTGTTACATTCGTATTCCAAAAAGGATTCAAGTAATTTGTAGAGAAAGTAATTTCACGTTAAGAAAATTCTCTTGAAAAGTCAAAGTTTTTTCTATTTAGAGGTTAGGCTTTCTTTGCTTCACTGATAGAAATATCAGATAGAAAGTTCTTTCCGAAGCTATCCAATTGTTTCCATTTCTTTTTGAACCTTTCCAAAATCTGCATCTGATTCTTTTCGAAAATTTCTGATGGAAAATCAATATAACATTTTAAGCAAAAATTCTATTAATTACTTCATTTATTATTGATTGAAATCTATCTTTACTAATAACTTGAATTTTTCGGTCAAAATTACTCAAAATTTCTGATAAAAACGGAAAGCTTCAGATGCAGATCTCGGAAAGAATCTGAAAGGAAAATCGTACACAAACGTGACCGAAATTTCCTTTCCGAAATTTTTACCGGGGTCGGAATTTTGTTGTCATGCAATATGAAAAATCAATACCTACCGCAACATGAGTCCGCAAAACATGGCCAAAAAACATGAATAAAAACAAGCATTATTGGTTTCTGTACGAAGCGTTAATGCTCCAAAATTGCTGATACTTATGAAACATGAAACGTAACGTCGGACCTTCTTATTGTGGAGTCGTCAGTCTCATTTTTTTATTAAACTGCTCACATCATTCATATTCCAAAGAGGATTTCAGTAATCTGTGAAGAAAGTAATTTCACATTAAGAAAATTCTGTTGGAAAGTCAAAGTTTTTTTTTCATTCAAAAGTCAGGCTTTCTTTGCTTGGAATTTTGTAGTATCATGTAATATGAAAAATCAGGGGTGGCGGAGTATGTATGGAGTGTATGAAATTCTATACACTGAAATGAGGAAGATTTTTTCCTTAATAATATATACTTCCTTTTTTTTAAAAATTTGTTTACCCCCACCGTCCGAACAAGAAACTTCATACACTGAAAAATTTTACTCCGCCAACTTTGTGAAAAATCCATACTTACTGCAACATAAGACCGCAAAAGACGTTCAAAAAACACAAGTCGAAAATCAGTTTAGTACAAATAAGGTAATTAGTACCAAATCATCCGAAGACGCTGTCGTGTTTGCTAATTAATGCAACATATAAAACGTAGCTTCGAACATTTTTATTGTGTAGTCGTCAACTTCCCATTATTTTCGTAAGCTGCTTACATCTGTTACATCCACATTCCAAAAAGGACTTCAGTAATCTGTGAAAAAAGTAATTTTACGTTAAGAAAATTCTGCTGGAAAATGAACGTTTTTTTATTTAGAGGTCAGGCTTTCTTTACTTGGAATAGTGTAGTCATACAATATCAAAAATCAGAGGCAGCGGAGTATATATGAAATGTATGGAGCACTCCATACACTATATCGGAGAGTGTATGGAATTCCATACACTGAAATGAGGAAGATCTTTTCCTTTAGTACACTTTTCTTCGAAAAATTTCTTGACCTCCCCCTCACGTCCGAACAAGAAACTCCACACACTGGAAGATTTTACTCAGGCGGCCCTGTGAAAAATCAGTACTTACTGCAACATAAGTCCGCAAAACACGTTTAAAAAACACAAGTCGAAAATCAGCTCAGTAATAGTAAGGTAATTAGTACTAAATCATGCGAAGACGCTGCCGTAATTGCTATACTAATGAAACATATAAAATGTAGCTTTAAACATTTTTATTGTGGAGACGTCAACTTCGCATTTTTCAGTCAACTGCTTACATCTGTTACATCCATATTCCAAAAAGGACTCGAGTAATCTCTGAAGAAGGAACATATTTTATGTTAAAAAAATTCTGTTGGAAAGTCAAAGTTTTTTTCATTTAGACATATACATTTCTAATATCTCAGATATTCACGCTTACAACATCTCCGATTACGAGCTTTCTGTTATTATCCGATAATATCTCTGATTTTAGATATTAACATCTCAAAATTAGTGATATTGTGCGATAATATCTAGAGATTAGGTGGTAATATCTGTATTTTGAATATCTATTTCCTTATATCCAGTTTTCTCCGTATAGTAAAGCACAGGTGATAACATGCTTGGGTTACTTTCGACTGTAACGGGTTTGAATCCCGTCATATGAAAGGGACTCAGCTTAAAGATATAGGATTACGATTTTAACTTATTTTTAATCCTTCGATATGAATTCCAAATATCCTAAATTCTCTCTTCATCATTCCTGGCAAAAAGTTTCAGACTAAAAATGGTATATGAGCCATCTCTTATACCTTCATCAGTACATCAGACTGTAGCATGAACATCAACTCAGAGGGAACGCTCATTACACAGAAGCCAGAACCGTCGTATCGCTAATGACCGTGGTGCACTCGTTGGTTCGGAGTAACATCAGCAGAGCCAGAAGACTTCTCAGAGAATCATTAATAACGGATACAGTATACACCTTAGGAGGTCAGTGGTGTCTTCGGTCTCTTCTTCGTGGTTGTGTATCTTGTCTTGAAGCCTAGGGGTCGATTATTTATATAATTCCACATTCCACATTTCACTTTTCATTTTTCACATCTCATTCTTTTTGTAGTCGAATTTACGTCATATGTCCAAGCTAACCTTGAGTGAGCTCTGAAATAATATGTAAATTTGATATCGAAAACAGTGACATTTGAAAAATATGAAGTGAAATTTGAAATCTGGACCCAAGCATCATTACCCAGTCGCAGGTGGTGAATAACGCTAATAAAGTTATATGCTTGGCTATTGACACTAAGGAGACGTCTATAAACTACGTTACCAATTTTGTTTTTTACCCTTCCCCCCCTTCCCCTCGTTAATAACAGTAGTTTTGTCTTCCCCCCCCCCAACCCAAAATTAATGTAGCTGTTAGATAAATGCGGATTTCGGTTTATGTCGCGTTTTTTCGCGTTTCTAGTGACTTTATAGTTGCCAATACTGCTGTCCAAACTAAAAAGATACATAAGTCCAATCTCACTCGAACTGGAAAAATCGATAAAAACTGCTCGCCCAAAGAACTCGATCGTCGCTAATACATAGCCGAATCTAGCCAAATCAGTGATCAAGCTATTTTACAACACAAAAACATACGTAAGGGCAAGCGATTCTTTTCCATTGTAAATTCGCTCCGCACTCGGTCACTTTTACAAGGCAAATAAGACACAAATTACTTTATGATCTCTTTGACTAGTTTTATAATGACGTATTAGGTGCCTTTTACAGATTTTAGGACCAACAAACTGGAAATAGGATGATTTATCACAAAAATTCGGGGATACATTTTTTTAAATAGAACTAATGAAGGTACCTTATAGAATTCAATATGAAACGCTTTTTACCAAAAGAGATAAATTTTCAACTGGAAAAAAAAATTTAACCAAGCAGTTGCATTTACAACCAAATAGTGGAAATTTTAAACAGAAGAGACGAATTTTCAACGAAATAGCGGAACATTTAACCAAATAGTTAAATTTTGAAGTCAAAATAACGAATTTTTCGAAGACAGTTGAAATTTTAATAACGAACATCATTTCCATTCAAGAACGATGAATTTTTGATTGAGAATGTTAACTTTTCTGCCATTAAAGAAAAATTTTTAGTCCAAAAGGACGAATTTTTGATAATGCAGTTCAATTTTCGATCAGAGAAGATGATTTTAACAAAATGGTTGACTTTTCAAAAAAAAATTAGATTCTTAACCAGTTAATTGAATTTCTAACCTACAAAGATGCATTTTCAACCAATGATTGAATTTTCAGCCCAAATACTTGAATTTTCAACAAAAAAATCTATTTTCAATGAAAAAAGATGAATTTTCAGCCAAGGAAGATGACTTTTCCACCAAAAACATACATTTTTTAATCCAAAGAGACAAATTTCCAAGCGGTGAAGTTGAATTTTCAACCAAGAAAGAAAAATTTCGTATCACAAAAGATGAATTTTTTGTACCAAAAGGACGAGTTTTCCAAAAAACAATGAAATTTTCTACCAAAAAAATGAACATAATAAAATAGTTGAATCTTCAACAAATTATTAAACTTTCAACAAAATAGTTGAATTTTTAACCAGATAGCTCAATTTTTGACCTACAAAGATGAAATTTCATTCAAGAAGTTTAATTTTCTATCAAAAGACAAGTTTTCAACAAAATACATAAATTTTCTACTAAATATAGTAGAATTTCCAACCAAAAAGATGAATTTTTGACCAAATAGTTACATTTTCAACCGAAATGATGAATTTTCTAATAAGAAAATTAATTTTTTACTAAAAAAGATAAATTTTCAACAAAATAGTCAAATTTTAATCAAAGCAATAAGCTTTCAACTAGAATGGTAAATATTAAAAAAATGAATTTTCAACAAAAGAGTTTGACATTCAACAAAATAGTTGAATTTTCAACACAAAAGATGATTTTTTAACCAAGAAGGTCTTTTTTCTTCAAAAAGAGAAACGAATTTTTAACACAATAGTTGGATTTTCTCATTAAGTTCTATTAATTCAGTTGAAATTTAAGCAAAAAAACAGTAAAAAGTGGAAAAAATGGAGATTTATTAAAAACAGGGGAAAAAAGAATTCTTTTAAAAAGGGGAAAAGAGGGTAATAAGAGAAAGAGTGTGAAGTCTGAAATATGAACTTGATTTTCAAGCTTATTAAGTTATTATTGAATTGAACAGTTGCAGGCCCATCTTTCGCAAAATTCTCAAACTTGGTTAGGATTTATTATCAGGAAATGTACTAAACGTTATCTAAATTCGTGACGCTACTTCCACTGACCTGACTCCCCCTTACCCTCACCATGTGACCAACCATAGTGTTTGGCGCGACCACCTCCCCTCCTCAATTTGGTAACGTAGTTTATGAACGGCCCGAAAATAGGAATTGAAAAAACAATAAGACTGGGATTCAAAAGGATAGAGGTGATTGCTATTGCGGACGAGATAGAGAAGGATTCACATGAATATGGAAATAGGGATTGAAAAAGGAAGCAGAATTTTATATTGACGTATGGATAGAAAAGGTTCGACGTGGATAAGCGGGGAATAGTTACGTAGAAATATTGAGATCCAAAAGAATGAAGGTAACTTATACAATAGCAAAAGAGATAAGATTGACGAAAGAATAAGAAAGGATAGACATAGATAAATGGAAGATACATGAGATATATTTAGATAGAAAGACGAGGGATTGAAAAGGATAGAGGTGATTTGTGTCGTAGAATAGATAGAAAAGGAAACATTTGTGTAGGAAAATAAGGAATAAAAAAGATAAGCAGCATTTTGGATTGCCTGAAGGATAGATAAAGATAGATGTGGATAAATGAGGGATAGACTTAGATAGAAACACTGGTATTTGAAAAGATAGGTATGATTTTAAGCTTGCATGAAAAGATGTATAGTTGTAAAGGAAAGAAAAGATGTATGCAAGGATAGGGATGTATAGAGGACAATTTTTTATATGAAGAAGAGTGACGCCTGAAGCGAAAGATTTTGGATACTCATAGTAGATAATGTTGGGATGAAGAGTATGGATCTTCCTATAGGTTTATCAGTCAACTTAAGTGTATATGTGTGAATCGTGATGTACGATGGCTCTATAAAGCTCTTCACCTGGGGTATTTGCTTGAGAGATTGATCAGCCACCTATGTCGGAACGGTGTTGTGGGATGAGTGTGTCGTTTGAATGAGCAAGACGCGGCTTTTAGATTAATCTAAAACCTAACTATTCTCCTACACATCTCTTACTTACCCTTACCATATAAATTCCTTGATCCCCGGTAGAATAACGAGGCTAGAACCAAACGAGTTACACTTACCGCGAAAGAGATTTGGCTTAATGGTATAATAATAATAATAATAATTAAAATAGAAAAGGATCAGAGGAATAGGTGGAGGATAGAAAAGGATAGATGTGGATAAGTGGTGGATAGGCTAGGCGTGCCAAGAATCATCACCCAGTCGCAGGCGGCGGATGACGCTAATGACGAAGGTATATGTCTGGCTATTGACGCTAACTGGACCACTGCACGAGCAAGATGCAAGATGACGCAACCTAGCCGCGAAGAAGGTAACAAACGTCGTCGTCGCGAGTAGTTCGTGCCGAGAAGAGAGGGTATTTTCGAGCCTTGGAGATGATTTACCTCACAACTAACAATACTTCTTAAGACGCTGGCGGATTTATTAGTTCTCTCTCCTGGGGGGTGTGCGGAGGGCAGCATCTTCGATGCGAGCGAAAGCCCCGGGCACGAACCCGGCACCTCATTACCCGATAATTTACTACAAGAGTAATTAACTGGGCACACAAATGGTGCCATGGCACAGGTATACCCAACCGAGCCGCGCCGAGCCGGTACCCGCACCGGGCCATATATCAGTACGACTCTGTCGTACTGATCTATTTACCCATTTATTTTCAGGCAACACACTCGCTCGTGGAGAACTAAGGAGGTTTATTGCCTCTAGTGTTAGGATGCAGGATGCAGGTGGTTTAATAGGATGGTTAATCAATCGAACTAGAAACATTGATAAACACTCTTTTAATTGCACGATAAAAGATGTCTGCTGTAGGAGAAATAGCGTTTACTTGCATCAGTTTAAAAAATTAAATAAGTCCTAATACTATTCCAAAATTAAAACTTCAAACTTGTGAGTATGTTCGTGATTAGAATAATCTGATCTCAGTGATTTACAGCCAAAGAAAAATGTTAATTTGTTTCTAGGAAACAATGAATGCTCTAAGAAGTTGATCAACAGAAAACAATTCATTCAACTCCTATCGAAGGAACACCTCTATTGTTCTTCTGACCCAAGACACGTTCCGGGATTTTCATTTGATACGCATTTGACAATTTTGTGCGTACATCTCCCCTTCACCTCTACAATTATTCAGTTATCTGATTAAGACTACCTGCATGCTAATCGGTTCGTGTAACCCGAACTATGTGGAAGGAACACTACGAATTTATATGAGCGCGAGGAGAACTTAAACTTGCATCCTCAAGGTCACGTTGGCTCCTCATTGAAAGTATTTTTAAAAGTCTAGACACTCTGACATGTCACTGTATTAATCACATAGATCAAGATTAGACTTCCTAATTAAACTCATATTCTCCTATTCTTCTATTCTTTAAAGCGCTGTCAGGCACATTTTAATTTGCGATCAAAAAAATTCGTTTCCTCCAACATCCATCACTCCATCAATCGATTTGTCATTACGTCTTCAAAGAGACGGTGTCAATAACCCGCAAATGGGCGCGTAATACTAACGATGGTCATGTACCGTCACGTCCAGTGGAAGGTCGTTTAGGCTCTTTCCGTTCCAAATCAATCAGTGATGACACCGTTCTTTATATTTAGACATTACTAGATACAACTCTCAAAATTGAGGGATTCCTCTTTTAAAAATGGTGCGGTTTCTCCAGATTTGTAATATTGTTTAAATTGAGAATAAAACTTACAAAATTAAGAGGTGGCCCATTAAAATCTCTCGTACCTACAAAATGAGCTGCTCAATTTGATTACAAAATTTACGATATTTCTCGCATCTTCCAAGAAGCTGAGAGGGCGTAAAAATAATAAAAAGAGAATATGTTAAGACCACTTGGCAGTTTTGCAGTTGTAAAAATTCGAAGATGCTTTAGAGAAAGGGCGGCCGTGCTGATTAGAATGAGAATAGGCGTGGGTGTGGACGAGAGCCAGGAACTGTAGAGTGTGAAGGAAGGAGAAAAGAAAGAAGAAGAAAAGAAAAAGGTGCAAGAGAAGAAGAAGAAGAAGATGACGAAGAAGAAGAAGAAAGAGCAAAGGAGACGGAGCTTGAAAAGATGAGAGATAGAAACGGCCAAACTAAATAATAACCCCCCACCCATGGCAAGGACCACCCGGTGTAACACACGGAATAAGGACTAGTGGTCTCAGGTAAGGCGAGGTGAGCATTTGAAATGGTAATTGTGAACCAAAACGACTGAATGCCCGATAAAGCGATTCCGAGTGGTCAATGTCTTTAATACTTGTTGATAACGGCTCTGTACCGCCAAAACAGATTTAAAATGGAGCTTTATGTAAAAACAATAAAATTGATATATGCGGTCATGGACGAATTCAAGATATTCATGCAGTTCAACAGAAATAAAAATTAAAGAAAGTTGTCAAAATAAAAGTTTATATTTTTAAATAACGTTTGTGCTTGTTTCAACGGCAACAAGCTTGTTATTAACTTTGTGGCATACGTCGATCAATCAATGAATGGAATAATTTTTATCATTTTTTTATCAAATTTTTGGGCTCTTCCAAATTGCTCCCTAGTCAAACAAATTTTGGTAAACATTACACAACGTCCATGTGGGAGTTGACGAAGGCCCAGGAATCGAGGAAAGCTGTAATGATTGCAAGGCACTTCTATCCAAATTGCGAAAATTTGTCAAGCTTTTGAAACAGTCGCAAAAGTGGAGGAACAAGTTAAGCAGTTGCTGTGAAACATGTAATATAAAGACACTCTTTCTGAATCTTGATGTTTCTACTAGATGGTACTCCACGTCCGACATGATTAGCTTGGAGCTCAAAGTGCAAGGCGGTATCGTTTTGCTATGCAATAACAATGATGCGTTAAAAAATCTAGTCCTGAATGAACAAAAATTGGTGATACTTAGAAAATTTTTTAAGTTGTCAACACGAATATTCGGCGAATATGTGGCGAATGTGTGGATCCGGCTTTACATCAATGTTAGGTTCAACATGCTGTTGGGCAAACTAGAACAATCCATCGAAGACCGAAGCAGCAAGACCAGCCTACTGGGCAAAAAAATTCTAAAAGCTCGTCAATTTGCTCGAGAAAAGCTCGTGAAACACTATAATAAGAACAACTGAATATACACATGAGATGTATACGCACAAGGCTGAACAATTCCAGAAGACATCTTGGGGACATAGGAATTAGGTATAACTTGGTGCACCTAAGTGAAGTTTAATTCATCAAATCAAATTAAATATCAGCAAAATATTCAAAGACAGTGTTTGAAAAAATTTATAGGATAAAGTACTATGTGCCTAAAGAAGTAAAAGTAAAATAATTTTATTCCATTTCACTCAAAGTGTCATTTTTAACAGCCAGAGAACAGTTGCTCATAAGTTATTAATATTTCGAGCAGATCGATATCATAATACGAAATGAGATGAGATGTCAAATAAAAAGATCACCATCATCAATTTTGATCATTCTTTATAATTTTCGATCAAATGCATTACTAGTTCTGATCAGAAAAATGTTCACTTTACCTTGGAACAGAACTTGGAACTAAATTGCCTCCTTTTGCCACAGTGGCAAAAGGAGAAAGCAAGTTGAAGTCGGATTTAATCGAAGCTCATGCTATTACTCGTGCCACCAGGCCACATACTGATTACTGTTCCGGCAAGGTAAGGCCAGGTGTGCAGAAATCGCCATGCCAGCAAGAAAGACCGGCATCCGCATGAACATCAGAAGCAGCAGCAACATTCAGCCAACTCGCTAACGACCCCGTGAAACAAGGTGGTATGGAAGGGACACAGGTAAGGAGGAGCGGATAGTAGGGTTAAACTTGCGTGTTTAAATATCAATCAGTGAGAGACTGAGAGAGAAGTGGTGTGGAAGAAAGGAGAAACAAAAGGGGAGGATCTGGTCACTGGTCAGTGGTCAAAGGAAGATGGAACGACAGTCTGTTCTGGTGTTCAGCTTCTTCGCGGGTGTTTAATTAGCAGCTCGAGAACCAGACGCTATATACTCAGAACTCAATCAGATCCCTCTTCATAAGCGCCCGTATGCATAATGCGCTGTCGCGAGCTCGAGCTCTCTTCAGCGGAAGAACCTTATACTTCTACTTCTTCAATTAACCCTTGATACCTGTTTTCGAGTATTCTTTGCGCTATCTTATCTACTTGACTAACGCTATTCGGTGTAGAATTACGCAACTGCATTCCTATAATATTCAGGGAAATAATTATAGTACATTCTGAGGGGTTGAGAACTTGAACTTTTTGTGTACAAACAATTCTGATTCCGTAACTAATCTACTATTTCCAATCAATTCCAAATTCCAATTTATTCCAATAACTTTAATTTTTTAAGTGTGAGAAAGAAATCTCAAAACTTAAACCTCTGTGCAATGATATTGTTAGCAGGTAGAAAAAAGGCTTACATTAATGTTCAAATGCCTCATCGTTTAAAAACAAGAGGTTCTATTGCAGCGAAAGCAAATGTTCTTCGTAAAATACACAAACTTATCTTAAAATGGAGGCTAGTAGTGACCACCATTGTATCTCCAGCCTATAATGTTGCTTCTTATTGAGCGAAAATTCTAAAACCTGTATAAAAGACTGTTTCTTACATAAATGGCAGTTGGGAGCTTAAAGAAAAACTAAAAAATGTGAAGATTCCAAACGCGAAATCTATGGTTTCTTTGGACGTTGTGTCAATGTTCGATAATATTTCAAGTAGATTTGGAAACAGAATGTGTTTAAGAAAAACTAAATCTATTTCATAGTTTAACTAAAATCTCTAAAAACAAAATATTAGTTTGCAGTTAGAACAGTTTTCAACAACACAGCTCTTCCTTTTAACGAAGATTATTATAAACAAAAATTAAGATGTCTAAATAGGTTCATTCTTGTCTCAGATCGAAGCTCACATTGTTCTAGAAAATATAGAAAAAAGAGCTAAAAAACATTAAATTTCAAACCGATTATTTTTATAAGATACGTGGATGATGTATTCATCATCATCCTTACCGATAAAATCCAAGAATTTGTAAATATTTTTAACGGCATAGAAAATTCAATACAGTTTACGAGATAAGAAGTTAAGAAGTTTTAAATTGCTTAGGTCCATCCGTAATAAAAGACCAAGAAGGCAGCATTCTCACCAACTGGCACAAAAACCACCTTTCGCCGACAAGCGCCCTGTCTTTTTCAAAAACATTCCGATTTTCAAAAATTATTCATGCATTTTGACAAATTCTGAGTAAATCCTAATTAATCGCATATAATTCCAGGAATCCCTTGATAATTCCCACAAGTACAGTAATTCCTTATTAGTTTCATGAATTCAATGTCAAATTCCATAGTAACTCCGGCAACTTATATGACTAATTTCATAATTATTAACCCCTCGATAGAACCAGAAAAATCACGTATTTTATTATATTAAAAAAAAATTTATATGCAGGTGTTTCGCAAACCCCATTAAGTTTAACACATTTCATACAAATTTCCGATAAGAAAAGAAGACAATTTGTAAGTTTTGGACAAAATCGTCAAAAGTAGGCGTATCGAGTTATCCCTCAACATTTCTCTTCATAATTTTTGAAAAATTTTAATTTTATAAAAGTAAAGTCTAATTAATTAACGAGACTTCTGTTTTAGCTAAGAAAAGTATGTCGTTGAACATTCTATTGTATGTTGTGTTGTTTTCCTATAAATTTGATTTTTTATAGCATATTTTCACGATTAAAATGAAAACTACCCATCTTATGAGAAAATAGTAGATAAGACATTTGTAGACCTTTTCTCGGTAAACATTTTGTCATTTAACATTCTGTTGTATCTTGTGTCGAATTTTTAACAAAACAGTTGAATTTTCAACCCGAAAATATAAATTTTCAATCAAAAAGTTTATTTTTGACCAAAAAATTAATCCCCAACCCAGTAGTTGAATTTTAAACTAAAAACAATCAATTTTCAACAAAAACGGAGTAGAAAGAGTTGCAGTTCAAAACATTTATTTTCAACAAGAAAAAAACGAATTTGCGCCAAAATAGTTAAATTTCCAACCAAAGAGGTGGATTTTCAACTAATAAAATGAATTTTTAACAAAGTGGTTCAACTTTCAACCTAGTAGTTGAATTTTCTACCAAAAATAAATAAATTCGCCATGAAAAATATAATAGTTGAATTTTCAGCTAAAACTATCAATTTTCAAACAAAAAAATAAAATAGTAAAATTTTCAGTTAAAAAAATTCATTTTGAACCAAAAACAGAATAAATTCTCAGCAAAATAGCTAAGCTTTCAACTAAGTAGTTGAATTTACAATGAAAAATTTAATAGTTGATTTTTCAACTAAAAAAGATCAATTATCACTATAAAAATGAATTTGTTATGTTTTCAATCAAGAAGATTAATTTCTACCTAATAAAAAAACGAATGTTCAAAAAAATAGTTAAATATGCAACCAATTAGAGGAGTTTTTAATCAAACGAGATGGATTCTGAACAAAAACTATAATAATAGACTTTTCAATTAAAAGGAAGTTACTTCTAAAGAAAAATAGTTGATTTTCCTATTGGGTTCAATTGAGTTCGCAATTTATCTCGTTTGCTTAAGAATTCCACTCTTTGGTTAAAAACTCAATAATTTTATTGAAAATGCAACTATTTTGTTAAAAAATCACATTTTTGGTAGAAAATTGAACTATTGGAATAAAATCCATCATTTTGGTTGAAAATTCAACTGCTTGATTAAAAGTTGATTTACGTTGTAAAAAATTCATTTTGTTTTTAAGATTCATCTCTTTTCTCTCAACAGCACATTACTAAAAAATGTCTTGAGGGATAAGTTAGAACTTTTTATATTAAAAAGCAAATAACACGTTTTCATTTATTTGCTAAATGTAAAAATTTGAAGGGGTGGCCGGAATTAAAACAAAATATTTGGGTTTTTCATTGTCACCCTAATGCGAAGGTTTGAATTTCATTTTTGAGCATGGACTAGAATCCACCCATTGTCAAATAACCGTTTTTGTGATTAAAGTGCAATTACATTTCATAAGATTGCTTCCGAGTTTATTCCAATCATTAATTAGATGTGACATACTTGTATTGACAATCCAGCCCAAAAAGTCCATAAAATTCTGAGAAATGTTGATACGGAAAAATAAAAATGATGCACATAACAATACAAACATGCATACGCAAAGCTCGCTATAAAATGTTTTTACAGCGAGGAGAAAATCTCATCAAAAAGAATAAACTAAGCTGCTGTTGTTCTTCACCTGTTTTCCTTGGGCTTTAAGGAATATATTTTTCTCACTTTACTTGTGAAATTTTCTATACTATGTAAAACTCTATTATAATGAATTTATGTTATTTTGATTTTAGTAACCTCATTTTCTTAATTAATTATGTTTACCACTTTACAAATTAGATAATTTTTATCATTAAAATTTCTTGAAATTTTTAATTCGATTGTTTATAAATTTGTCTCTAGTGAGCCGGAAGGGAAATCTATTTCTGATGTGTGAGCCTATTTCTGTTGTTTTTGGTACATGAAAGGGTTCATGAGAAAGTATATTTTATTTCGATCTTAATACAAATTTTAAAATAGAGACACTCAATTTATCAAAAAATAAATGTTTTGGTTTAAATATGGTCCGCAGTATGTTTATGAAATTGGCAATTTTTAGAAATGGGCGGTTGTTTGAAGTATTTCCTTCTCACATTTTCATCTCAACGAGAAGGTATTGGTTTCAAAAGTAAAATCTAAGTAATTAACGAGACTTCGGTCTTAGTTAGAAAATTATCTTGTTAAACATTTCATTGTATCTTGTGTCATTTCCCCATAAAGTTTAATTGTTTTTAATAGCACATTTTCACGATTAAGACGAAATTTACCCATCTTATGAAAAAATGGTCAATAAGGAATTTGTAGATCCTTTCTCGTTAAGAATTTTGACATTAAACATTCTGTTGTATCTTATGTAGTTTTTCAACAGTTTTAATTATTTATTTCAATGTTATTGTTCACGAGTGAAACAAAAGCTATGCACTGTATGAAACAATAGTCACGAAAATGTTGGTAGATATTCTTGAGATGAATAATTTTGTTTGGTAGCATTTTTTCCAATCTTGCATAGTTTGACCGAAAAATTGAATTTCTTATTTTTGCTAACATTTTTCACGATTGAAACAAAAAATATGCGTTTCATCGAAAAAATAGTATCAGGTAAATTTTTAGCAATTTTTAAGATGAATAATTTTGCGATCAACATTTTTTTCGTATCTTGTATAGTTTTGCTGGAAAGTGCAATTTTTGCTTATTTGAATACTCTTTTTGATGCATAAAACCAGAACTAATTTAATTATTTTTACAAAAAATAATATCATAAGTCAAAAAGGCTAAGCTTCTTTTTTATGCCATGAAAAAATGAAAAGCTTATTAACTGAAAAGGAAAATCAAAGCAACGTAATAAGTAAAACGTAAAGTATATTTATTTCCAAAATATTAGTTTCCAATTATTAATTTCATTTTGATGTACAATTTCAAAGATTCAAGATTGATCTCAAATAAGTTTATATATACTTAATCGAATATTATTTTATTCTTGAATTATGTCCAAAATTGAAGGAGTTTATTACAAATACTTGAAAATAGGTTTAAGTATTTATTTTTATATACTCATAAAAATATTTATTAAATGGAGTTCACACATTTGCGCTTAAAAAAAAGGCAACAAAGCTACAAATATAATCATATAAACATGAGGCCAATGAACATAGCGGAAAGCTATGTAGATAAAAAAGCGTATCTAAAGGTATTACTAAAAATTTTTCCGTAGAAGAAAGGATTCTCGAAAAATAAGTTTATTGCTTTGTTAAAATCGGGTTTATATACAGAGGAGCATGTAATATTGATACAACATTAGAATTTGAAAGGAAAATTTTTATTTAAACTGCTCACGAACTATGGTCAAGAATTGGAAATGATTTTTTTTTTAATTTGAACAATTTAAAGTCTGTTCTCAAAACACCTGCGATTTTGAGGATTGCATTCTGATATCGACATTTGTGATTGACTTGTTAGTTTGAAAAATAAGATGATGCAGACAAAATAATAAAAAATATCAAAAATATGTTTATTTTACTTTTGATAAGTCTTCTCATTAATTAAGTGTTTCAAGAAATATTTAAAGGGAAAATATTCTTGTCATGTACTAAAAACTGCGCTTAAATTTCCAGTTCTATCAAAAAACTGGTTTTTGGCAGTTTTGATCATTTTTAAAATCCTAGAACTTTTTAAATTTGTCAATCTTGTTAACTTCTACTAAAAATATCGACTAAAACTTCTTAATTTGGTAAAAGCGATAGCATTTTCTATTTTTTGAAAATTTTGAAAATCATAACATACCTCTTTTAATTTCCATCGAATTTAAAAATGGCAGTAAGATAATTTTAAAGTAATTTTCTCATCCACCAGAATCCTCGAGAACAACCACTAAGATACTCAGAAAAATTATGTTTCCAGTTTTTGAAATGTATTACATTTTTTTAATTAGATTAAACTGGTTGAAGAGCCTCACCTTCATTTTGGTACCCTGAGAAAGTGTCTTAAGCCCTGAATCAAACTGTCGAATCCTTGAAAAGTTAGTATGGCAAAAACAATCAGGTAGCCAAGCAGAAATGAAAATTTTTTATAATTTTCGGACTACTTAAAATGGTAATTGAAAAAAGAATATAATTTCCGGGAAATTGTTCCTCAATTTGGTTTTAAGTTGAGCCTTTTTAGCCCTCAAAATTTACTGAATAAACATAAAGGCCAGAATTTATGTAGACATTTTAAAAGATTTCAAAATATTTCTAAGTATTTCGAAGTATTTAAAGAAGTTCGAGGACATTTTGAAGGTTTTATGGAATTCCAATGCATTTCATAACATTTCAGAGGACCTAATTAGATTACAAGCGATTTCAATACATTTTTGACAAATCTCGAAGGATTTCAAAGTAAAATTTTATACTTATATATCATTCATTTAGTTAGGAATTCTTTGGTTTCGAGATTTTTTTTATTAGATTTAATAGCATTTTTTATTCAAAATGAAAATAATTGAAATATTGAACATTATTAGATAAAAGAATTTTCGAATTGGTATCATTCCAGATCGAATAATTTTCATTTAAAGCCCTTCAGAAGGGAACTGTACTTCGAAACTAAATAATAAAATTCGTGTAATTTATAATTGGAAGAGCTTCGAATTGAAGAATTCACAATCGAAGCTTATAAGATTGGTAATTCTTTCAAAAAAGAGTTAAAAATTATAGAATAATTCTGAATTAAACTTGTATAAACTATATAAATTGTTGGATAATAAATCAATTTAAATTTGAAATTTTAACAGATCGTACCATTATTTCATTTCAAATTGAAAGTCTGAATAGTTGAATAATTTCAAGTAAATGTAAAACGTTTCCAATTGAACAGGTGCAAATTCAATTGTACAGAAAAGACCTTAAATATTTTTTGCTGCAGTGCAAAGATCCTAAATAGCTATATAAGAAATGCAAATGAAATTATTGAAATTGATTATACTTATGCAAACATACTTCCGTAAATTACAAGTTCCGATAATTACTTTGATTTTATTTCCTACATTTTTTCGCAATAATTAGTGATAAATTAAAACTGTAAAAATTATGAATATGCAAAAAACGTACTCAAAAAACGGTTCAAGTATGTGAGCAACCATGAGAAAATTATAATTTGATACAAAATTGCTCAAAATATCTGTTTTGAAGTAGCAATAAAAAATGGCAGGTTTTATATCTGCTATAAGTAACAAAAATATTTGTTGATGAATATTTCAATTTTTTAAATTCAATTTTATTAATGATAGTTTACGAGTGAAATATAGACATAAATGCAAAACAGAGGCAATTTTGTAGAACTTTAAGAAACTGATGATTTTGGTCTCTTACTGTTTATCGTGTCTAGCGTGGTTTCGTGGAAAAGATGAATGTTTACTTTCCTCGGTTTTATTTTTCATGGCTAAAACCATAAATATTGGCAGTAGAAGGATGGCTGTTGGCTAAGGAACTTGACCTGTCTTTTTAGACCTCAAAACAGTGCGCAAAAAAAAACTTAAATTATAAAATTTCTTCGAAAGTTATAGCGTCGTCAGATATCAGATAGACATTATCGTAAAAACCATTTTTTCTGGCTCAGGGGGTCTCAAAACGTCGAGAATTGACCGCGATTGGATAGATCCAAATTCGCATGAATCTGATACCTTCCATCATAAATAATGAGAATGTAAAAAATTGGAAATAATTATGGAAGACTTAACATTTTTTTATGTCTGGGTTTCTCTTTAGCTGAATTCTTTGTCAACATTTCTTACACATTCTTCTTTTAGATTTTTGAATTCAATCGAAATATATATCACAAGTCACTATAAATATGAATCGAATCCATTGTGGTCTCAATTTTCTAAAACTCGTAGATCTGAAAAAATAAAAATACAGTAGAATAAAGGTTTAAGAACTTGAAATCAGTACAAGTAAATGATATTTTATACCACTTTGAAGTAAGCTAGGTAAGTGCCATAAACAAATATTGAAACTGTAATTTTTAAAAAAATTTTATTATTGTAAAACATCCCTGTATGAGGAAGCAAATTTATTTTTATACTAATAAGAAAGCAAAGTGCTCATGAAAAGTTTAAAAAGTAATTTAAGATTTCTACTCTACGGCTAACTATAAAGAGAAATTTTGAGGGGCAAACTCGGGGCCAACTCGATAGGCCTAATATTGACGATTCTTTCCGAATTATACAGAAACGTGTTTTCCCATTTTCATTTCAATGAGAAGATACTGATTCCATGTGAAAATTGACTTTTGCGGATTTCATCAAATTACGACGTTTTCGGACACAGAATCTCTCAGCGACAAAATATGTTGTTTTCTAGAGGAAATTAGACGACACGTTTTTTCCAAATTCAGAAGAAAAAATTTTCCACGAGGTTACGAGTATTTGAACTTTGACGTCTATTTCAAAAAGAAACACGAGTTTTTTTCTTTAAACTTCTATAGTTTTCGATATGATTTGAATATTTTGATTTTCTTTTCGGATTCTGATGAGTTTTTCCGTCCTCTCTCGATATCCGTTGTAAAATTTAAAAAAAAGTTCAAAAGAAACAAAATAGCGACGATTTGTTTGAAAATATAAAAAGTCGATTTTAATAAAAAAAACCCACACTTATATTTTTGCCAATTTTTTGTTTAATTTGTCCTTCTATATGGAAGACATGCTGTGAGTTTCATATAGGCTGAACAATTTTAGTGGCCGAGAGAATTTTTTTTTTTATGAAATCGAATTTTCGCAGTTTTCTCGGGAGAAACAAAATGTACCAAAAAGTATCAAGACAAAAGGTTGCAGGTGTGAAAAAGTTCTACTCTTGCACTTCTGTGATATCCTGTATCATTTACGAGAAAAATTCGAAAATTATATTTTCAGGAAAAAAAAATTCTCCAGTCCTCAAAAATGGTCAGCCTGCGTGAAGAGTATAGAATACCTTTTTTATGTGAGCAGAAAATGTGAAGAAATATATGAAAAAATAAAAAAGCTGGGGTTTTCCAGAAAATCTTCTTCTCATGTTCTCAAAATTCGGAGAAAAGAATGTAAAAGATTTTTTTGAAAACACAACCTTTTCAATTTTTGTTAATATTTTTTTTATTGTTTCTGGTTACATGAGGAAGGTATTTCATAAGTTTTATGCGGGCCAAATCATTTTTGAACACACGAGACATTTTTTCCTTAAAAATATAATTTTCGAAACTTTCTCGTAAACGGTGCAAGATATCACAAAAGTGCAGGAGGCATTTTTTGTAGAGCTTTTTCAGAGGAACATTTTTTTATCTTAACATTTTTTGGTACATTTTTTTCCGAGAAAATTGCGAAATTTCGACTCTATAAAAAGAAAATTTCCTGGACACGAAACATATTTAGCCCACATCAAACTCACAGAATGTCTTACTAATAGAAGGACAAATTGAACGAAAAATTGACAAAAAATAAAAGTTTGTGTTTTTTCTTAAAATCAACTTTTTATATTTCCAAAAAAATCGTCGCCACTTTGTTCCTTTTGAAATTTTTTCAAAATTTCCAACGGACATCGAAAAGGGACGATAAAACTCACTAGATTCCGAAAAGAAAATTAGAATATCTAAATTAGATTGAAAACTATAGAAGTTTAAAAAATAATTTTTTTTTAATAGACGTTAAAATTCAAATACTCGTAACTTCGTGGAAAATTCTTTTTTCTCAATTTGGAAAAATACTTGTCGCCTAATTTCCTCTATGAAACACCATATTTTGTTGCTGAGAGATTCTGCGACTTCAAGCTGCCTGATTTTAAATGGATTCGGTCAGAGTAAAATTGTTAATCTGAAAAGTTTCCACAAATTTTTTTGAAACTATTTTTCCGATGAGACGCATAGTTTTTTTAATAGAGAAAGATGTTATCAAAAAAGTCCAATTTCCAGCAAAACTATACGACATACGAAAAAAATGTCAAGAAAAAAAATGGTTTATCTCAAAAAGACCTACAAATTTGCTGCATATTGTTTTCCGATGAGACGTAGAGTTTTTCTCTTAATCGTGAAAAATGTAATTAAAAATCAATAATTCCACTACCCGGCAAAATTATACGAGATATGGAAAGAATAGTTTTTATCCAAATTGTTCATCTCAAAAAGATCTACGAATTTCCATGAAACTATTTTCTTGATGAGACGTATAGTTTTTGTTTTAATCGGGAACAATAACATGAAAAATAAAGAATTTTAATTTTTGGGAAAACGACACAAGATACAAAAAAAATTTCAATAACCACATTTTCATCGAAAAAAGGTCTACAAATTTCTTATGAACTACTTGTTTATAAGATAGGCAGTTTTCGTTTTATTCATGAAAATATGCTATTAAAAATAAAAAATTCAAATTTATGAAAAAACGAAACAAAATACAATAAAATGTTCGACGACATGATTCTCCACCGAAAACCGAAGTCCCGTTAATAAATTAGACTTCACTTTCATCAAATTTAAAATTAAAAAAAATAATAATAAATGCAATAATCTAATTTATTTTAGTGATAAAGATTAATTATTATACAAATTGAGGTACTGATATTGATATCAGATAAATTTTTTATAATACAGTTCACCATAATATCGAAAATTTCTCGTTTTGGACAGACAGACCGTGCAGCGGGCAGATTTTTTCTTATGGGAAATACATGATCAAATTTATATCGTTGGTGGAACCACTAAACATGAAATTTTTTTGAGCAAGAAAAAATGTGTTTACTTTTTTTGGATTCGAAAATGTTTTGGGGGTGAGATCATGAGAATTCAAAAAGGAATTTCCATTGGACCACCCTACAACTATAATTTTATGATATCCAGGGAAATAATTATAGTTGATGCAGAATATAGATGCTAATTCTGTTTTGATTTTATCAAGAAACCTATTTTGTATTTTTTCGTAAATATCAAAATTTAAATTGTTAAAAATTAGGAAGGATTGATTTCAATCAATCAGAGTCAAGAGTTTGAAAAGTGTATAAAGATCCTTAAGATGTGAATTCTAATTTATAAAAAAAATTCTTCTTCCCTTAGAAATTGTAAAATTAACATCCAAGAATTCTGCAAGAAATATAAATTTTCACCCCAAAGAGAATAAGAGCAATAAAAATTCAGAACCTACAGCTTCTCCCTGAATTTAAATGATCTGAATAATTTCCTCCTTATAATCAAGTAAGACATCACGAATTCTCAGTACTGAGCGATAATCCTGATTGCAAATTCATATCGAGCCATATGAATTTAAGATTCTAATACTATGAAGTACGGGCGTTGAATATCGGTTATATTTCAAGCATTAAGTTTCAAATTTTCTTCCTGAACTTAGAGCTACTTGAATATGTATGTGAGTTAGAAAAAAATTAACAAAAATTTTCTTGACAAATTTGTATCTTGAGAGGAAGTTGACATGAATTAATTTTCTTTATGTCAGATTGTAGTGCAACCTATACTCTTTCATATTCTTAAGAAAAAAACTCAAAAATTCTAAAAAATTCCCAAAATAGCGTAAATTTTTCGAAAAAAATAAAAACCGAATTTTCTCAAAAAGTACACTTTTGATTTTTTCTCATTTTTTTTTCAAATTCATAGTAATATGAGGAAGATTTCTTGTGAGTTTCGTTCCTGATAAACTATTCTTTCGTGTAGAAAAACTTATTTTTTATAATATAAAGTAATTTTTTCAAAATATCAATTATTTTTTCTGATCATTCTAAGTTTCATATCTTAAAGATGCTGAAAGCGTATATATATTTGCAAAAAACTACCCAAAATGTTTCATTTAATTGAAATTCCATGGATTTTGACTGATTTCCAGAGATTGCAAGGGGTTTTAAGGGATCTAAATTATTTCAAGAAATATAAAAGAAATGAATATTAGAAATTTTAGAGATTTTAATTATTTTAAAAGCTTTTAAAGAATTTCAAAAGATTTAAAAAATGTCAAGAAATTGTCAGAAAATTTTGTAGACTTCCCAAAGATTTCGAGGGATTTCTAGAGAACTTTGGAAAATAAATTGAATGAAATGGAATTTCAAGGGATTCTTAGCGATTCCAAAGATTTTATGGGATTCTAAGGTATTCCAAAGAATATTAAAAAATTTAAAGGATTTTATGAAATCTGCAAGTTTTTCAAGGAATTTCAAAGATTTATAGGGATTTAAACTGTTTTTTTTTTTTGAGAACCTTAATAAGTAAGTTTGATTTAATTTACATTCAAGGAATTTAAAATGATTTATACTCATTTTGATGGATTTTTACGATTTCTAAAGATCTTAAAGGATTTTGAGTGATTCTAACGAATTTCTAAAGAACTTCAGGAAATAGGATAAATTTAATTTTAAAGTATATCTACGGATTTCAACAATTTCGAGGGGCATGAAGGAATTAATCAAATTTCAAAGGATTTTAGAGAATTCAAGTTAATTTAGAAAAATCCCAAAAAAATTTCGAGATATTGAAAAAATGTCAAGAAATTGTCAAAGAATTTTTAAGGATTTCCGAAGATTTTAAGAAATTTCTATAGAATTTTGGAAAATAAATTAGATTAAATTAAATTTTAAGGGGTTACTTGCGATTCCAGAGATTTCATGGGATTCTGAGGTCTTCCAAGAAATTTCAAAAGATTCAAAGGATTTAATTAAATCTGCAATAATTTCAAGGGATTTCAAAGATTTGTATGGATTCAAACTGTTTTTATAGAGAACTTTAATGAGAGAATATAATTTAATTCATATTCGAGGAACTTCAAATGATTTATACTTATTTTAAAGGATTTTTATGATTACCAAATATTTCAATTGATTTTGAGTGATTCTAAAGATTTTATGTTAATTAAAAAATTTCCAAAGAATTTCAAGAGATTAAAAACATGTCAAGAAATTGTCAAAGAATTTTGAAAAATTTCCAAAGATCTTAAGCTCAATTTTAAGCGATTTCTAGAGATCTGTGGAAAAAATGAAATTTCACAGGATTCCTAGAGATTTCAAAGATTGCAAGGGGGGAAGTTTTTTATTGAGTTTCCCAGAGTTTCAAAGATTTCAAGGGATTTCAAAAATTTCTAGGGATTTGAACGATATTTTGAGTGAACCTTAATGAATATGTTTAATTTAAATTATATTAAAATGATTTCAAATGATTTCTGCTTATTTAAATGTATTGGAATTACAAATAGCTGATAATTTCTTCAATAATTGCGAATTGTTAAAATGCCCGTGTGCTAAATTTTCAATTTTAAATGTTACCATTTCAATTATTCCGCTTCAGTCTCAGACAAACTTCATAATCGTTCAATTTAGGAAATTTCTAAAATTTAAATTGTAATCTTAATCAATTTTTAGAATATATACACACTTATATTTGAAAGGTAAACAATTTGAAATTCTTCAATTTTTATTGAGTTAGGAGGACCGAAATTTTGGTTCCTCATTTCTTTCTGAATTGGAAGAGGGACCTTTTTTATTTTAAAGTCTTTGAGTTCAGAAAAGTTTCACTTTGAATAATTTAATTTTTAATTTAATTTTTGTTACTTTGAATTAGCAAATTTTCAGCTACGAAAGTTTTTATTTATAAATTTTAGTGACCGGGAAGATTTTTGTTGCATTTTAGCGGCCACTCTGTAAGCTATTTTAGAAGATTTCAAAGAATTTAAAGAGATTCGAAAAATCGCGAGGCCAGTCAAAAAAAGTGTAGAATTTTGCAAAAATTTCAAGGAATTTGAAAGAATTTCATAAAATTCAAGGAATTTTATAGGAATTCCAAGTATTTCAATTACTTTAGGGGTTTTTATGGCTTTCAAGGGATTTATAAAGAACTGTTGAGAATAAATTCAATTTATTTTATTTTCAAGGAATAGAAGAGAGGCTTAAAGATTTTAATGGATTCAAAAAAATTTCTGAATATATCAAGAGATTTCAAGAGACTACAAAAGATTTTCATGGATTTTAATGAAATGTCAAGCGATTCGGAGGATATCAAGGGAATTCACAGATATTTTCTTTGTAAAGTAACTGCCTGATATCATATGAAATCGCTTATAAGATATCTGTTTGTTTTTTAAATATTGTTCGAAGGATCTTCATAAAATTATCAATATTTGGAAATGTGTGATTGTTTCGATTATCACCTTTTCCTATATCAAAAATGGAATAATCTGAATAAATTGGTTCTAAATCAACTTACAAAAGAGACGAGTTAATTCTTCGATGGTTAAACTTGAAACGATCTATCGATCTCTTTTATACTTTTATATGTCGGATCGTCAAGATCTTCGAATATTGTTTGCATTAATTCAAGCTTTTAATTTAATATCCATTAATCACGACTCTCAAAACGCATGACGTAAGAATTTATTCTACTTTTAGCACGCGTTCAAAGCAATGATATCTTTCGATAATTAAGAAGATCGATGTAAGATGCAGCGGAAGAAAAATGATTTCTGACAAGACTCTTTCGAATAGTCATCCACGTCACAAGGCTCATGCTGAATAAATTTGATTCACTCACTAACCAGACTTACGAAATTACTGATTGGAGTATTTCACTGAAATAAATTGTCATCAGACTTTCTTGTTATTGTTAAACTCAAAGTCATCTTTTTATTCAATTGTCGAAACTGGAAGCATCTAACACCAATTTTTGTGACTCTCAGTTTGGACGATTACAATTTATCAATTTACCAATTAGGAGTGCTTTAAGATATCCGTTTCTAAAATGAAATCGACCAAATTTAGACTTAGTGTTGAGAAATAATGATTGATGAATTCGAAATTAAAACTATTTCAGATAACAAGTTTTCCGAATTAAACATCTTTCTAAATGATCAATTTCGATATTGGATCAAGTCTAGATTGAAGGCTTACAAAGGTTAAATCGTTGTCAATTCAAATATTTCAAAGTCGAATGTTTACTGTAAAACGCCGATCCTAAAAAAATTCGCCGAAATCTGTTTAGCTTTAAGTTGCAACATTTTCGAGATACGAAAACAAATGAAGACACAATGGCATTGTTAATTGTTTAAAATGAGATGCAACGAATTTCATGCGAATAGTTTTCTGTGTATCCAGAATGAAAAATTTGACAATTTGAATCTTTTCTGAATCCAAAATTCTTCAACGTAGATCAATTTTGCAAGTTTTTCTGTTATAATTTGGAAGAACCCCTGTGTACCTTTTTTTAGAAGAAGAGCATTCCCTTTTTAATTCTCCCCCGAAATTTTTGGTTTCTTGGGCAAACATGCAAATGGGTGAAAAATTTCCTGGCACCTTCGTCGACTGAAACAGGATCAACAATCCCGAAAGATGCGAAGAAGTTGCCTGAGGGTCCTCGAGATGGTTGGTAATTTATACGTTTATTTCATTCCGTCAATATTTAAAGAAGGCCCCGCTTCATCGAGAAGAAGGCCCTCAAGGGCGCACCATCTCAGAAAAAAAGTTTTCTGAGTCAAAAAAAACTTTTTTCTTGAATGTACTGTACTGTCCAGGAGTATGAACACACCTGGAAAACTAAATGTGCTTGAAGCTCTGAATGTTCAAATGAACAAAATTTTTTATTGTTGGCTTTGTAAACTAGAAACAGTGCTATGTTTATTTATTTATATTGGGAATAATCGATTATCAAAATAAACTTATAATGAATTATTTTAAATTGTAGTTGATACAACATTTATGGAAAAAATAGAAGTAGGGGAAAATATTTCGTTTATTTGAACGTTCAGTACTTAAGGTACATGAAAACTAGCGATTAAAAATATGCACTTACTTTTCCCATGATATGTTCGGAAATCGGAAAAAAATTAAATTAAATGAATTATAAAAAAAATGTTGAAAAGTTAATTAAATTCCACGTCAAATGAGCTCTGTTTGAAGTATTTTTAATGAATAGAGACAAAAAGGAGGAGGGCCGCATGAGGGCACCTACAAAACTATCGATTAAAGACATGCACTAAATTCTCGCATGATTTGTTCGGAAGAAAATGAGATACAATAATTTATAAAAGAGAGTTGGAAGGGTTGATAAATTCCATGTCAAATAAGCTCTGCTTGAAGTATTTCTTATCAATAGAGACTGAGTAAGTGATTGAGAAAGACCAATCTAAGGGCATAGCCGGATAAGCATTTATGTGCTGTAGGATCTCGTTAAGATTTTTACAATTCGTTGACATTGATGTGAGATTGAAAAAGTGTATTAAGAAGGTACCAATCCTAGCCCCTCCAGCGGGAAGTAAAAAAGGCATGATTTCAAATAGATTTTGATCCGCTGAATCCAAAAATTACGAATATTAGAATGTGATACGCAAGAAAAACGTAGGAATTGAAGGTGAAGCTGTAAACTCATAATTCTGTAGGCAGTAAGTTTCTCGCACATTCCAAGTGTTTTTTCACAATTATATCCCAAAAACAGACTGAAAATCTATGCTATCCAGTATTTGTTGACCTATTCAATTGAATGGTAACAGTTTTAGTTGTCATAATTCTTGACTAAATAAAAAAATGAGGATAAAGTCTCCAAGTCGGCTTTTTAAACCAAATTTGAAAACTTCAACTCTGTACAATCGTTTCCACTCATTGTCAGACATAAGGAGATAACATATTCTTATAGTTTCTGATTTTTTGAATCCAATGGTACTACTTATAATCAAATCAAAGCCCAGAAAAATAAGTAAATAAGAGATAAAATCTTTAAAGAGACTGTTTGGGAAGCCTATTTCTGGAAAGTTGAGCTGCTGTTCGGGGTCCAAGACCGTATATTAAGTAAAATAATATTTTATAGTTCTCTTGCATTATTTTAGGAAGAGGCCTCAAATTCCTCTTCATCGTCATCATGAGAAGTACTGTCGTCGAATATTCGCGTGAGGTATTCGCCAGAAAGATGTATGTTCATCCTTTCTTAAAAAGAGTTTCCTGGAGAATCATATTCTTGAATGTAGTATTTGTTCATTTGCCTATTTGAAAAATATGAGGACTTAGAGAATTTTTACTAAAATGGGAAAAAAGCAGCTCAAATTTCCAGAAATAGGCTTCCCAAACAGTCTCTTTCAACATTTTATATCTTATTTACTTATTTTTGTGGGCTTTGATTTGATTATAAGTGGTACCATGTTGAGCTCGTCACGTGGGGTAAGAGGTGCGCTGTGCAGTAAGGTGGCTAAAAAAAGCAAAGTTCGAGTTTTGTTAACGGTACCGTTTGTTACGGTTTTGTGAGGTTCCCCAAAAAAAGTGACTATTCCAAATATGACGAATGCATTAATTTTTTATTTTGACCCCCTTATCCTCTTCCAGCATGCCCCAAAGGCCACTCTCCAAACGTGGATCAAGTATTTCACGGTACATTACATCGTAATTATTACTTTTTGTAGTTTCTATTACAGATCATTTTTAATGGACAAATTAAAAAGTTTCATATATTTATTTAATCATTATTAATTTTTTGAACAATTTTTATTTGTTTAGACACTCATTTTGTACAATTTTATCGTTAATTATTGGTATTCTTATAATGACATGAACTAATCAGGTAATATAAAAAATCAATATGGTCGATTCAATGTGTTGTTCGTTGTTTAAATAATTGTTTATTATTACTCCATCGAATTCTACTATGCCTTTTATTTTCACCACTTAGCAATTCCGTTTGTTTTCAATTGTTTAAACCATTTTTATAGTTTAAATGTAACTTTTGACCGGAAAAAGGCAGAAAAGTGTATAGTTTTTTGAAAGTTTGGAAGAAAATCTTATTAGCCCTCTTATTTTCACACTTGTTATTACTGACTCATAATTGTTAAAACAATTTTCATTTGTTTAAATACTGTTTTCTATAAAACAGCCAAAGGTTTGACTTTTTCTAAATGACATGAACTAATTAATTAAAATTGAAAATCAATATGTGTAGGTGTAAGCTCTTGATATTTTATCCACGAAAATTATTTAAAAAAGTTTAAATTTTTAACAAAATTAGGTGATTGGTAAAACTACAAGGTATACCAGAAATCGATGGAGTTTGTTGAAAATGTGCAAAGAACTATTTTTCTGCCTTATTCTGGTCAAAATTACATTTTAACCATAAAAATTTTTTAAGCAATTAAAAACGAAGAAGAACTGTTTAAACAAATAAAAATGGTTTAAACAATTGATAATCAATCAACAATTACATGAACATTTTTAATTTGTCCATTGAAGATGATCTGTACAAAAAAAACTAGAAAACAGTAATAGTTTCGAATAATATACCGTAAAATACTTGATCCACGTTCATAGGGTAGGTTTTGAGACATTCTGGTGGGGGTGAGGGGGTCAGGGGATCCAAATAAAAAATTAATGAATGCCTCATAATTAGAATAGTCACTTTTTTCGAAAACCTCACAAAAGTGGAAGGTACCTCTCGTGACGCGCTTAAGATCTTCATTTTTTAAAACTATGTACTACACTTTCTATCGTTTTGAAACTCGGACATGTTATCCTAGATTATTTAAAGATTATTGAGGAAGGAAATGGTGATAGTGTCTCAAATGCATTCCATAAAAAAAAATCAAAAAAATTTTGAAAATTTTCTTTGGACCGAATTTTCGACAAAGCAGTTTAACTTTTAAACAAGCAGTTGCATTTCTAACCAAAAAGATGAAATTTTTTTCCAAGAAGATTAATTTTCTATCAAGGAGAGACGAATTTTCTACAAAATACATGAACTGTCAACAAAAAAAAAATAAACATTTGACCAAAAATGGAATAGTTAAATGTACATTGATAAAAATAAATTTTCAACATAATGAAAAACGAATTTTCGACAAAATAATTAGTTTTTCAACCAAACAATAAAATTTGAAAAAAGAATTCTCCACCAAAAATATAATAGTAGATTTTTCAGCTAAAAAGAATTAACTTGTAGTAGAAAATAGTTGGATTTTCAACAAAAGAGATGAATTTTTGACTAAGCTAATAAAGCTTCAAGTAAACTAATGAATCATTAACTGGAGAAGTTAAATTTTTAGTTGAAAAAATTAATTTCCAGCCAAAAAGAAACAAACAAGTTTTCTACAAAATAGTTCAATTTTCAAGCAAACAGACTATTTCTACACCTAAAAAGTGAATTCTGAACCAAAAAGATTAATTTTCTACCAAAACAAAACAAATTTTTAATAAAATAGTTGAATTTTTCAACAAAATTATCAGTTTTTCAACCAAACAATCGAATTTGAAACGAAAAAAGATGAATTCTCAACCAAAAATATAATAGTAGACTTCTGAACTCAAAAGAATGCATTTTAAGTCGAAAATACATATTTCGATTTTCAACAAAAGAAATAAATTTTCAAGTGAACTAATGAATCTTCAAGTAATCTAATGGATCTGTAACTGAAAAAGTTAAATTTTTACTTAAAAAAATTAATTTTCAATTAAAAGAAAACAAACAAATTTTCTACCAAATAGTTCAATTTCCAACCAAGAAGACGATTTTTCAACTAGAATGATGAATCTTCCACCAAAAAAGTAAAGTTTGAACCGGAAAGATTAATTCTGTACCAAAAAAACAAATTTTCAAGAAAATAGTTAAATTTTTCAACAAAACTGTTGAATTTTCAAGCGAAAAGGGTGACTTTGTAACAAAATTGTTAAATTCTCAACAAAATGATTAGCTTTTTAACCAAACAATTGAATTTCAAGCAAAAAAAAGATGAATTCTCAACCAAAAATATGATAGTAGACTTCTGAACTAAAAAAAATTCATTTTTAGTCAAAAATACATATTTCGATTTTCAACAAAAGAAATAAATTTTCAAGTGAACTAATGAATCTTCAAGTCATCTAATGAATCTGTAACTGAAAAAGTTAAATTTTCACTCAAAGAAATTAATTTTCAATCGAAAGAAAACAAACAAATTTTCAACGAAATAGTTCAATTTTCAACCAAAAAGACGATTTTTCAACTAAATTGATAAATCTTCCATCAAGAAAGTAAATTTTGAACCAAAGAGATTAATTTTCTACCGAACTAAATAAATTAAAATTAAGAAAATATAATATGTAGAGGTGGGATTATATTGACCCTCAATCGTAAAATTATTTTGGAATTTTTGGTGATCGAATTGG
>JAUMHM010000031.1:70809151-70832223 GCA_032362435.1 Melikaiella ostensackeni
AGCAATTTAAATTGTATTCAATTATTGGACCCTAAAGCCAATTCGATCACCAAAAATTCCAAAATAAAATAATTTTAAGAAAATATATATATATTCATAAATATATATATATATAATATAAATAAATAATTAAAATTAAAATTAAATCATCCAAAAAAGTCGAATTTTCAACAAAAAAGTTGAATTTTTAAACCAAAAAAAAAAAAAAACGATGAAAAAGGGAAAAGTGGGAAAATAAGAGAAGGTGGGAAAGAAAAATTAATAAGAAACGAAAGAAGGGAAGATTGGAAGATATGGTACAGGAATGTAGCTGACTGAGATAGAAAGAATAGAGAGTTTATAAAAAACTTATGGCAATGGGAAGTGGTGGTGATGGTGGAGACATAGCTGGATGAGACGGGGTGTGAGGGAATAAAGGAAAGGCTACCGAGGCAAGGGGATACAGTTCGCAGGTACAAGTGACAAGGAGAAAAATAAAAAGGGCAGAGCAATGGACGGAACAATGATGGGAATAAGGAAAGATTTCATTGGAAAGAAAAAAAATGGGAATGAGCTGAATGAACACAAAGAAGGATTAATGGAGGAAGAGATGAGGATTGGAGAGGAGAGGTGAAAGATAATAGGGCTATACGTAAATGGAGATATACAGGAAGAAACAGAATAGTTAGGAAAGTTAATGGAGGGAAAGAAAAAAAGAGTGAAACAAATCATCGGGGGAGACTTCAATGCAAGAAGAGAAGAAAAAGGAGAAAAATAATAGGGAGAAGAAGGGGATGGGATTAAGAGGAATTCCAAAGACAAAGTAATGAATGACGAAGGAAGAAAATTACTGAATAGATTGGAGGATATAGGATGATTCATCTTAAACGGGAATATAGAAGGAGATAAGGAAGGAGAGTACACTCAAACGAGGGAAAAAAAGGAATAGTATTAGACTATGTTATGATTGACGATGAGGTAAGGAGAGCATAAGGAGGATAGAGATGGGGAGCACGTGGACTCGAATCATCTTCCACTAACTGTGACAGTAGAGATGGGGACGAGAGATAAGCAGAAAAAAGCCAAAGACAATACGGAAGAAAAAAGAGTCAGCAGAGAGAATAGAAGAATTGAGGGAAAGATAAGGATCGTGAAAATGAGAGACGCAAATATTAACAAGGAGTTGGAAACAGTGATAGGAAAAGAAAAAATATAATTATTAAAGGATGCATTAAGGATGAAGTCGTCGAAAGGGAAAAAAGAGATAACTGGGGTGATGAGTGCAAGGGAAAAGCAAAGTAAGTAAGACAGGAATTAAGAGAATGGAGAAACGTGAAGAGTAGTGCAGAAGAATACAGGAGAAAAACGAAAGAGTTCAATAAGCTTTGTGATACAAAAAAAAGGAAGAGAATGCAAAGTTTGAGGAGGAGGCAGAAAAGGCTAGCACGGAGGAAGAAGTATGGAAAGTAGTAAATAGAGAGAGGAATAAAAGTAAGAGAATTAATTAGGAGATTGAAATGTTAGAATGGAAAAAAATATTTTATGGAATTGTGAGGAGGAACAAAAAAGAAAATAACGAAAAAACGAAACGAAATAAGACTGGAGAAGTGTAAAAATATTTGACCAATGATGTAGCGGACATACTCGTAGTCCGCAATTACTAGGCCCGAGTGGTCAAAAATAAAACATTTGTTATAAATATGACTGACATATGCATATGATACAGTGGTCACGGCAGAGGATGAAGAAGGAATGTTTAACTACAGGATTGGAGATATAAATGGGAAAAAGTTGAATCTACATGTAGAAAAGACACAGATAATGAGGTTAAGAAAAGAAAGGGGAAAATAAAAGCATGGACTAAAAGATGGAAGGGTGTAAAGTTGGAAGAAGTAAAGGAGTTTGAATATTTGGGGTATACCCTGCAAAAAATGGAAATCATAGAGCTCATAGGAGAGAAAGAATTAAAAAGCGGCAGAGGTAATGAAACAGATATGAGGAATAGGAAAAAGAAGATTGAAACAAGATTGGAGTAGGCGAATGTGATTGTTTGATATGCTGGCATGGCCGTTATTAGACTGTGGGTCAGAGATATGGGAGTGGAAGGAGAGGAAGGCTAGACTGGAGAATTTTGGGTTATATGGTAAGAGAACAGGCTCAAAGGGATAAATTAAGAACAAAGGCGGGAAAGTGGTAGTGAAAATTCGAAGAGATATTAAGGGCGAGAAAGGAAAGGGAGATAGCGATAAAGTGTTACAAAGAGGTGGAGGAAAAAAAGAGAGTTTTCGAGAGATCGAGGGATAGAAGAAGGAGGAAATATAGACTATGTGGAACTGAAAAAAAAGAGATAGTGAAAGGCCGGTAAAAGATAGATAGGGGAGGATAGGGGAATCAAGATAAAATAAATGATATAAGGTGACAGAAAGAGAAGAATTGCCAAAATATCTGGAAACAGGATGATGAGGGAGAAGAGATGGACAAGAATAGCTAGATGGAGACTGGGAAATGAAGTGAAAGAATCAACGGATTGGGAGAAGGATGAGAGGGAAAATTCAGAGTGTGTAAGTGGGTAGGGGAGACATGGAAGCATGTACGGGATGGTTATGAAACAGGAAAGGAGAAGAGAGGAGTATGAAAAGAAAATGTTAGAAAAATTCAAGGGATGGAGTAACTAGGAGAAGAATGTATAAAAGAAGTAAAAAAGCTATAGGAGTTAAAGAAGATGAATGAGGGAGTGGGGGGCAGAGAGAATGGAAAGCATGAGTGAGAAGGAAAGGAGAAGATAAAGGAAACGCAAGTCACATACAAGCATAATTTGTAGATTTTGTTTTCAAAATTCAAATTTGAGATATTAAACAACTTCGAGAAATGAAAAGCCAATCAGCTTTTCATCAACTATGATTGCGAGGTTTTCGAGACATCGTAACATCACTTTTTGTCGATAGAATTCAAGATATAAAGTCCTTTTACAAAAATGGTCAACATTGTAAGATATCTCTAGAATCTCAGAGTCCTTACATATAATTTTGTAAGCCCTATAATAAAAGAGAGTATAATTATTGAACGGGCATGAATCAAAAAGAGCATGTCTGAGTGCGAAAATATGCACAAATTCATGTGAAGAATTTAAAACTCGCGTGTGTGGAGTTTACAATGATATAGGAAGACAATGCTCCATATGAAAGTACGGTGTGAGTGTGTACAACGCTTTTGCGGTAATTATCCATAAACACAGTAATTAATGCTTGCTCGGGCCAATTCGGGAGTGTACACTGTAAGGAACGCTTTCGTACTCACCCTCTGAGCCCCGGTTATTATGGCGATTATTGCAAAAGTCGTAATTACAAAAGAGAGAGAAGGAGAGATAGATAGAAGGACAGAGTAAGAGAAAGAGGGAAATAGGGAAAGAGGGAAAGAGAGAAAGACAGAAGGAGAGAAGGTGAGAAGGAGAGAAGGAGAGAAGCGGAGAGAGAGAAAGAGAGAAGCGTTTTTCGCTTGAGAGGCCCACGTTGTGTTATAGTTACTTTCTGCTCGATAAGCCAGCGCACACAAACAAAACGTTAACATTGAAGAAAATGAGCCTTGCTGCACGTATGACCTGACTCTGAATCAAATTATACCTCTGATTATTACTTGCCCGCAAAAGATAATGAGATTATGTTTTTCTAGTTGTGCTTGTATGTAAGGTGGAGGAGCTCATTTTTAAAAGCTTAAAGCGTCGGTTAAAATCTTTATTTAGTTAATTTTATCATTTTCTTGTTATTATTGTATTTGTTTACTAAAGTTTATTATAAACAGTTATTAAAAGTATAGTAGGTATATTAGAAGTATATGGTATAAAGAGAATATCTCTTACATTTTAATTCATATAATAATTAACTGTAGTCATTTTAATTTTATGATATTATCATATTCCTATTACATATTTATTAATATGTTGTTGAACACACATTCTACTTATTTCAAGTAAAATTTAGAACTTTAACAGAATTGAAAATAAATAAATTTATACAAGAATTCAATACGCTTAAAAAGCGTACCCTCATCCTAATTTTGTAAATACCATATTTTACAGTCTTCAAGCAAAATGTCAAGCAGTTTTTTACATTTTTAAAATTGGAAATTATAAACTCTTTCATGTGCGAAAGATAACCAAATGTTACGTAAACAAACAAAAAATTTCGAAGTAAATCTATTCATTAAAATACTATATCTAAAATAATAAAAAATACTTGGAAAGATAATTCAAGATATGACCAATCACTCTCCTGTGACAAATCAATTCTTTTGTGACCAGTCATTGACACGTATTTTTGAGAGCGACCTGGAAAAAAGAATTCAAGATATGATTAATTACTCTCCTGTGAAAAATCAATCCTTTTGTGCCCAGTCATCGACACGTATTTTTAAAAGATCGACCTGGAAAAGAGAATTCAAGATATGACCAATCACTCTCCTGTGACAAATCAATTCTTTCGTGACCAGTCACCGACACGTATTTTTAAAAGAGTGACCTGGGCAAGAGAATTCAAGATATGATCAGTTACTCTCCTGTGACAAATCAATTCTTTTGTGACTAGTCACTGACACGCAGTTCTGAAAGAGTGCTCTGGAAAAGAGGATTCAAGATATGAAAAATCACCTTTCTGTGACAAATTGCTCTCCGGTGACCGTTCACTGACATGGATTTTTTGAGGAGCGACTTAGAAAAGAGAATACAATATATGAACAAACACTCTTCTGCGACAGATAAAAAAATCAGTGAATGGTCACAGAAGAGTGACTATTCTTCTGCGACCAGTCACTGATTTTTATTTTTTAAAGGGTGCCCTGAAAATGGAGGTTCATGATGAGTGAGATCACTTTTATGTGACACGTCACTGACACGTATTTTTTTAAGGGCGACCTGGAAAAAAGGTCACGAGAAATGGCCAGTCACTCTGGTGCGACCGATCACTGAAATGCATTTGCGACCTAGAAAATACAGTTCGATGTATGAACAATTACTCTTCTTCGGCCAGACACTAACATGCATTTTCTAAGTTGAAAATATGACCAACTACACTTCAATGACCTGTTATCGACAAGCATTCTTTTAAGTGCAATCTGGAAAAGCGGATTAGAGATATGATCAATCACTCTTCTGTGACCAGTCCCTGACTCGCATTTTTTAAAAGGTTACCTGGAAAAGAGGGTTCGAGATATGACCAATCACTCTTCTTTGGCCACACATTCACACGCATTTTTTAAAGTCCGACCTGAAAAAGCGTATTAGAGATATGACTAATCACTCTACTGTGACCTGTCACTGAAATGCATTTTTTAAAGGGTGACCTAAGAGATAGGATTTGATATATCACCAATGACTTTTCTTTGGCCAGTCATTGACACACATTTTTCAAAGTGCGATCTGGAAAAACGTATTAGATACCAATCACTCTTCTGTGACCAGTCACTGACACGCATTTTTCAAAAGGCGACCTGGAAAGAGAATTCAAGATATGACCAATCACTCTTCTCTGACTGGTGACTGAAATGCATTTTTTAAAGCGCAACATAGAAAATAGGATTTGATATATCACCAATGACTTTTCTTTGGCCAGTCATTGACACGCATTTTTCAAAGTGCGATCTGGAAAAGCGTATTAGATACCAATCACTCTTCTGTGACCAATCACTGACACGCATTTTTCAAAAGGCGACCTGGAAAAGAGAATTCAAGATATGACCAATCACTCTTCTCTGACTGGTCACTGAAATGCATTTTTTAAAGCGCAACATGGAAAATAGTATTTGATATATCACCAATGACTTTTCTTTGGCCAGTCATTGACACGCATTTTTCAAGAGGCGACCTGGAAAGAGAATTCAAGATATGACCAATCACTCTTCTCTGACTGGTCACTGAAATGTATTTTTTAAATCGCAACATAGAAAATAGGATTTGATATATCACCAATGACTCTTCTTTGGCCAGTCATTGACATGCATTTTTGAAAGTGCGATCTGAAAAAGCGTATTAGATACCAATCACTCTTCTGTGACCAGTCACTGACACGCATTTTTCAAAAGGCGACCTGGAAAAGAGAATTCAAGATATGACCAATCACCCTTCTCTGAATGGTCACTGAAATGCATTTTTTAAAGCGCAACATAGAAAATAGGATTTGATATATCACCAATGACTCTTCTTTGGCCAGTCATTGACACATATTTCTCAAAGAGCGACCTGGAAAAGAGGGTTCAAGATAAATATTTTAAAATGACGTATCATATCAAATCAGAGGCTTTCAACATTAATTGATTTACATGTAAAATGTTCTAGATTGACCGAATCATAATTAAAAGACTCAAAAACTTACATCTTCAAAATCAAGCTTTAATAATTAAATACTTTTTATTTTGAGGCATCGAAAATAAAACACCTTTGAAATTAGGCCTCGAATTAGGCATTTAATGCTGTAAAACTTGAATCTTTAAAAATAAATTGAAAACTTTAAACTCAAAACTTTATAGTATTTACGATCAAAAAGATGAATCCACGCTGCGAATACCACTGTGAAAAAGTTAGGAATTTTCAATTCTATATCTTAAAAATTCAACTAAAATTTTAAAAAAACGTTCATAATTATATCTTTTTAAATTTGAAACATTTAACATTAAACGAATCTAAGCATGGTTTCAAACCGAATGCGTTGAATATTAGATTTGTGAAAATAAAACGTTTGTAATACTGGGATGTTTTAAATTAAAATTATTATAGTATAAATCATTCGAAATGATAATATTTGTTGAATAGTGATTTATACATTTCAAAATTCAAAAAATCAAAATTGCCTCCCTACCAATTCTGAACAAAATTTATGCAGAATAATGAAAATTGAACATTTTCCGCCTTTCAACTCAGTAGAAATCTTAAAAGTAAACAATCTTCATTTAAAATTTAGAAAATTTGAAACCCAAAATTTACTTCACTTTAACTCGTAAAAACAACAAAATTTTCTCTCTCAACTCACCTGCCAGCTCAAAAAAAAAATTAAGCATCTTCCGTAATTTATCAATAATTATTTGTTCAAGCCTTCAAAACTGTATTTCGAATCTTCAAAATTGAAGAATGAGAGATTAGAAATTAAGATTTAAAAATGAAGCTTTTTGATAGTAAATGACTTTAGAATTAGGAATTTTAAACTGAATGATGTCGTACTGGGAAATATTACAAATTGGACTTTTCAAACTCAAAAGAATCTCAAATCATACCTTTTAAATATAAGATAATTTAATTATATGAAGTTTGTTACATTTCATGTGATACGAAATGGTTTTCTCTTATAAATTTGAAAATTTCCTGGTGACAAGGAATGAGATTTACTATGTTATATTCTTATTTTTTTATATCAACGGCTATAAATAAGAAAAATGAGGAAATTTTGTTTTTCAGGCACCTATGTTGGAAACTTTTCTTTCAGTCCGATTTCTCTCAGGTATGACTCAAATTGAAGCTCTTGGTGTGTAGGATTACAGTAAAAAACAAAATTTGTCATGTTGTATTCTTCTTCTTTTACATCATTGGTTAAAAAATAAGAAATGGAGAAATTTGGTTTTCATGGTTTCCAATGACTCTCGAATCCTGTAGCCTACGAAGCCCTTCCTTCAGAGCGCTTGCTAACCTCTTTGGCCTAATTTCTTTAAAACCTCAACTTTCATTTTGTAATTCAAAAGTTCGACACTCAACTCTACATAATTTTGTTAAATTTTATACAGTCTTCCTCCCCAAATTTTATATAACCTTAATCCTCTGATACTAATATCCAAATAGATTTCATAATATGAATAGGACCAAACTGAATCAAAAAAATTCACAAGGGCTCATGAGTATCCAAAATCTGTCGTTTCAGGCATCACTCTTCCTCTTACGAAGGATTATCCTCCAAACATCCCTATCCCTGCATACATATTTTGCTCCTTGTACATCCATAAATCTTTTCATGCAAACTCACATTTGTTATGCTCACACTTGTTATGCTCCATAGCTTGACCTCCATACAATTTCTTCAAAAAGTCACTCATACAGTCTTTCACTTTGTCCGTCTTCCATACCATTTCACCATCCAAATTCTTAATTTCAACTTACTCGAAGCTAGAATTTTCTTTCCTTATCTTTTTAACCCATTTCTAAAATAATTCCTCATTTCCTTCATAATCATTTCGCATTTGTTTATCTTCTTCCGATTTCATTTTATCCTTGCTTATTTCAACTAGTATCTTTGCTTTTCTGTTCTTATCTCTATAATTATTTCCTAGTCTAGCCCTCTCCTCATTACAAAGACTTTTAATATTCAGCTATCTAGAGTGCGCTCAAATTTTTTCGTTAACAGGCACGCGGATTCCATCATTTCGCTAAGCATCTCCAGTTTCTTTTCCTACAGCCGCAGTACCGCACACTTCAGATGCATTCTTGAAGATGCTATCCCGTAGTATTATCCATGCATCCACTATATTTTATGGCCCAACTCCATCTTCCAGTCTTCTCTGTGATGTTTTAAATATTCATTCAGCCTTTCACGATACACTACTTGCACTTCTAGTATCTGCGAATTCTCTATTGCAACTCGCGTCTGCTTTGATTTATTATTAATTTTTCTTCTCCATCCTTGACCTAGGTTCATTTTGAAACTATGAAGGAGTGATCCGTCTCACATTCATAACCCTTGTATCTCTTACTAGCCCTCTCAGTCTCTTATCCGTTACAACAAAAATAATAATACTGTGGCTTTCGTCTCTGCATCAAGTATATATGTCGATCATTTTATGTCCGAATCAAGTATTTGTAATAAACAAGCCTTTCTCTAAGCATAAATTAATCAATTTCTCTCCATTATCATTCGTGTTTGGGTCTCTGAAATGACCAAGTACCCTGTCGGTACTTTCGCATTTCACACCAACCCAGACATTCATATCTCTAAGTAAAAAGATTCTTTCGCCAGGATCACAAGTATCTATCATAATATTTAACGAGTCTCAGAAGGTATTTTTTACACCACTACTGTCACTATTAACTGGAACGGAGCATGCTATAATGAATAGCCTTCTGATTACCACTTTCATTTTAACTCACAATAATCTAGAAGATACACATTCATACTTCTTGACATGCTGTTTTACTCTCTGATTCATAAACAGACCGACTTCTTGGCTATCGTATAATTCGTTACCTACTCCTGACCAAAGATTAAATCCATTCTCTATCTTTCTCATCTCACACTCCGTCTTTTTTATTTACAGTACGTAGAAAATATGTATCTTCCTTAAGCGCATTTCCTCCCTAAATTCTTTTTTCTTAAGATCACTCACACCTCTAACATTCAAAACACCCAGTCTCCATTCATCGCCTGAAACTTTACCGAAGGAATCCCCTTCCTTGAACAAAAGTGTCAATCCTATTGGAGACTCCATTATTATTTGCATTGTTCATTATTCAAAGTTTACACTCAACTACCAACTAGATGCGAGATGTGTTTTCCATAAGTATAATATAATCTCTAAACTATGCAGCTTAATAGTCATAAGGTGGCGTGTCTATTCATAACGTCATTCCCGCCAAACTTCGAACATTCAAAGGAAAGTATGGAAGCAAAGCCAGAACCGAAGGAATTATGATCGGCTTTTGTTGTATACTGAGGAGGGCACCAGCACTTGCAGCTTGATATTTAAGATGGGAAAAGACCAGTCGTCACTTCATAAGTTTGATAAGAATTCTCAAACCTGAGTCTCCGCGTAAAACTTGACAAGCTAAGACACTTCCACAAATTTTCATTCAAATTTTCAAACACCGTAAGTTTCTGAGGTTTCAAACATTTCTGAATATTTCTAATAATTTTGAAAATTTCCACAAGTTTTGCAATTTTCTAAAATTCCCACAGGTTTCCAAAAGTTTTAAACACTTGCATAAATTTCATAAAATTTAAATAACTTTCCCAAACTTTCCATAAATTTCCCTATTTTTTATAATTTTTTAATACTTTCTATAAATTCCAAAACTTTCCACAAATTTCCAAAACGTTCCATAAATCACCGGTAATTTCCAAAAATCATAATTTATTATCAAGTAAATAATGCGGCTCAGCTTGATTTTGTTTAATCCTTAAACCCTTCCCGCAAAAAATATATATCTCCATGCGAACAATGAACCTGTGGAGGATGATTCGGCTCAGCCGGAATCATTGAATTCGTGAACTCAACGAACAAACAAAAAGTAGGTGACACTACTTACTTATTCGCTGGGGGTAAAAAAAATTCCCGATCAGTGAGCTCATTGATCGACAGTTGGTGGTAATCGGGTTCGGATAGCTACCGGGGGTTCCGCGTGTCTCGATAAAGCAGCTAGCCTTGTATAATTAGCGTAATAAGTAGTTTTTTCGAGGCGGGGCCCACGGATAGTAGCTGAAAACAAAGCGATGGCTGAAGGCAGCTAATTTTGGTCGGACGGTGGACAAAAGGGGCTGCCTAGAGAGTTTGAAAGAAAGCCCTGGGCCTCCTGCACATCCTCCCTCGGCCATTCACTCTTTCAGTAAAACGAGTCCGCTCTCTACTGTTTTTGAATCAAAAGGCGGGGGCACCCTTTGGGTCCGTTTTTTTATTTTATTTTTTTTTATCCTTTATCCGTGCCCGCCGACAAAGAATGGAAGCAAGGCATATCAGCTCGGGGCACCCGGGCTCATGACAACGAGGGCACGCAGCGAGGAAACGGATTAATTACGATGTTTAGTGGTAATTAGTGCAAGGGGCGGTTCTTGCGGATCGTTCGTTTAAGCCTTCCTGTCGTCAGGAGGCTCTGGGAATTTTTTCAGTTTTATTATTTAAAAGGATGGATGGATGGACGTTCAGTGTTCATTCCTTCCTTTTTGGAAACACTAATCAAAGACGCGTATAATTAGGAGCAATCGGGCACTCCTACCTTTCCAAAAAGAGACTAATGAGTATTATCATGCAACATAGTGGAATTTTCAATCGAAGAACACTTTTCAGTCAAAAAGAAAGAAAATTCAAACCAAATTTTGAATTTTCAAGCTAAAAAGACGAATCCCAGACAACACAATTGAATTTTCGTCCAGAAAATATGAATTCTGACCCAAAAAAGACGACTTTTTAACAAAATCGTTGAATTTTTGAATTGAAAAGATTAATTCTTAATGCAAAATGTAATAGCTGATATTTTAAATATAAAAGTTTTCAATTTTGAGTAAACAAAGGTTTCGTTCAACGAAAAGAGAAGAATTTTCAAAAAACTTGTTGAATCGTCAACGAAAACAGATTAATTATCAACCAAAATGTTGCTATTTTGACAAAAACAAGATGAGATTTCTACAAGAAGAGATGAACATTCAAAGCAGAAAGATGGTTTTTCAACAAAAGAGTTGAATTTTCAACCAAGAAAGAATTTTCAGTAGAAAAGAAAAGTTCAACCAAATTGTTGAATTTTCAACCAAACAAAATGAATTCTCATCAAAAAATGTAATGGTAGATATTTCAACAAAAATAGCTTTTAATTTTTAATCAAAAATAGTTGAAGTCAACTACAAAAGAATAATTTTGACAAAAAATAGTTGAATTTTTAACTAAAACAGAATTGTTTTCAACAAAAAAGTTGCAATTTTAACCAAAAAAGATTAAATTTCTACCAAAAGATATGAGTTTTCAAACCAAAAAGACGATTTTCTAATAAAAGAGTTGAATGAAAGAGTTTAATTTGCAAGCAAGAAAGATTTTTTAATCCAGAAGAAAAATTAGCTAAATTGTTGCATTTTAAACGAACCGAGAAGAATTCTTAACGAAAAATTGTAGCAATTGATATTTTAATCAGAAAAGTTTTTGATTTTAAATCAGAGATAGTTGGAATCAACCACAAAAGATGAATTTTCAAAAAAATAGTTGAATCTTCAACTAAAATCTAAGTATTTTCAACCAAAAAGTTGCATTTCTAGCCAAAGAAGATGAAATTTATACCAAAAGACATGAATTTTCATACCAAAACGACGATTTTTTAATAAAAGAGTTGAATTATCAATCAAGGAAGCCTTCCCAGTCAAGAAGAAAAAACCTTTTTACTAAATCGTTGAATTTTTTAATCGAAAAGACGGATTTTCAGCAAAAAAGTAAAAATTTCAGCCAAGAAAGATTTTGTAGTCGAGGAGAAAAAAATTTCAACCAAATTGTTGAATTTTGATATCAAAAGGACGAATTTTCTACAAAACAGTTGAATTTTCAACAAAACAGATAATTTTCAACTAGTTAGTTGAATTCTCTACCAAAACAGTAGAATCATCGAAAAAAGTGGTTGAATTTTCAACAAAAAAGAATAAATTTTCAATAAAATTGTCTAATTTTTAACTGAAAAAGATCAATTTTCAACCAAAAATGGAGTGATTAAATTTTAGGTAGGGAAAAAATTCCAACCTAAAAAGAATAAGCTTCAACTTTAAAGTTTAAACTTTAAAGTTTAACTTTCAACCAAAAAGGATGTTTTTTAATCGAATTGTTGACTTTAAAAAAGATAATTAAATTTTCAACGATGTGATACAATTATCAATAAAAAAAGATACATTTTCGACCAAAAATGTAATAGTAGACTTTTTAACCAAAAAGAATAAACTTTCAGCCAAAAATAGTTGAATTTTCTTATAAGGTTCAATTAATTTAGTTCGCATTTAAGTGTAAAAACTAGAAAAGGTGGAAGAAAGGGGAATAGGAGGACAATGAAGCCTGCGATAAATAAGTAAGAATTTTGATAATTTATAGACCAAAGAATAATAGTTTGAACAAACAGTGAAGTTTATTTTTAATATTTTTAAAATATCAGCTTAGAAGACTGAAAATTTTGCTTAGAAATATCAGTTCGGGGCACGCAGCGAGGAAACGAATTAATTACAATGTTTAGTGGTAATTAGCGCAAGGGGCGGTTCTTGCGGATCGTTCGTTTAATCCTTCCTGTCATCAGAAGGCTCTGGGAATTTCTTCATTTTTATTATTTAAAAGGATGGATGGATGTTTCCACTTTGGAAACACTAATGAAAGACGAGTATAATTAGGAGCAATCGGTCACTCCCATCTTTCCGAAAAAAGACTAATGAGTATCATCAAGTGTGGTATTTAATAATAATTATACTATTTTTTTAATTGAGATTTGGTTGGCTTGTAATTAAAATGTATCCTAAATTAACCGATAATATATCTAAAATTCTTACATAGTTATACAGTTAAGATTATACCCGATTACTCAAATAAATTAATTAATTTTTTTCTGAGTTCAAAAGATTCCTAAGGAGTTTACGAAATTTCAATCAATTTTTAGAGACTTCAAGGGATTTTAAGAAATTCAGAAGGATTTCATAAGTTTCTAAGAAATTCAAAAGATTTCACAGAATTTCGAGAAATTTGAAGAGATTTGAAAGGATATCAAAATATTTCAAAAGACTCCCAATTTTAATGGGTTTCAAAAGGTTCCCAAAGGTTTCAAAGAATTTGAAATTCTTCTAAAATTAATTCTTACTTCACTAGTTACAATAAAACTAAAAAACTTCCTCCAAGCACGATTAAATTAATTTTGAAGTGTTTTCCAATCCCAAGAATTACTAAATTATTATTTATTTGAAAATATATTGACCCACGTCTGAAATATTTCTTTTTAAAAGTTTCAAATCATCCGCTTGCATTATTTTTAAATTGGAAAAGTGTGTAGTTTACATGCATTTTGAACTTGAGCTGCCTGTAATTAAAACTCTTGTTAATTTGAAAGTTTTTTCAATTTGTGATAATTTGTAGTTTCTAATTTTCTTATGTAAATTTAACTTCTTGCAAATTGTATATGTTTCAAATCTTCTGTTCCCTTTGATTTTATGAACAAATTATATAAACAAATGCTTAATTTCAGCATTTATAAGGAAAGAGAAATCGTTTTTGTCTTCATTATCCTTTTATATATATATTTGAAAAATCGGTCAAACAATCACCACGTGTTGACCCTGGGAGTGACCACCATCCGAGAAAATGAAACTGGCTCCCAGTAGAACTGCAGTAAATCACGCATATGGCCACGCCTCACAACCGTGAGATGGGCGACCACATGGAAACCACATGGAATCACGATGAAATACTGGCGAAACCCTCATGAGTCTTAAGAAAACGGAATGACGCAAAAATGACAGCTCTCTACCCATCTCGCAATTGCCTTAGCATTTTTCTGGCACGCCGGTATGGCTTCGAGGTTACGAACCAGTGATGGTTTCGCACCTCTGATAGCACCGATGGCAAGGACAATAATTTTAACCGAATATTCTCGGTACATTCCCCGTAGCTCCCTTATGTCAGGCCTCAAGTGTTCGATATGGACTTTAAACCGAAACTGGAACTTCCAGTCAATTTAACACAACTCGTTTTCGACAATTGACTCTATCTCTCTGGGAGCATTCGGCAGGGAAGAGCGACAAAGATCGACAAAGATCATAAGAGCGGCAAAGATGGTAATAAAACACTCTGGGGGCCACATTGTAACTGTATAGGTTCATTGTTCCCGCGTGAGTGAGGCACCCGGATAGTATATGCCGTAGGTGCTCAGAATGTTCGGGACACGCTCTGCATCTATCGCTGGGAAATTCTTCACATAAAGTGCGACTACAGTATGCCAAGGTGGAAATGTCAGTGTCCTAACACGCGAAAATGACACCCTATGTGCCTGAATTAAGTCCGGATGATCTAAGAAAAGAAAACGTTAACTCCGTCGACAAGGACTGATCTTTTACATTTTTTGGGGTAGTTCCCGTGGATATTCTTGTCGTGGAGCTGTTTGAGGAAGTCGCTTACCTCTGCTTTCATCACTCGGGTTTTTAGAAGTGAGGCATCTAGATGGAGTAATGCACTTTCCTCACTTCTAATGTTAAGATCCAGGCGAAGGGTCTCAACCGCCTGCTCCACGGCATTGTAAAGGAACGCTCCTTTGCCAATCATCTCGTGGTTTCTGACCATCCTCAGGAAAGGATCTGTTCCATTTGCCACGATGTGTGCTGTGCCCAAGATGATTCGGTCATAAAGACACTGGATATTTAGAAGTTCTCGCCCGCCTTCAGGGCGTGAAATGTATAAACACGGAACGGACGAGTTGATATACAAGCTCTTCTGCATATGCATGGTCTTACGTTTGGCGATATCGAGGGCCGTGAGCTCGCGCTTCGTCCATGGAACCACCTCAAATGAATGGAGTAGAACAGGGACAGCAGCATGTTAGTTTTAGATAACTTGTTCAACGCCGCCAGATTAGGAGACCAAATCTGTCGAGGAAGACGCTTGCATCTGCTTCGGAGAGCCTCCTTCACTGATACTGTATGCTGAATGCGGTTCTCTGGCACGCCTAGGTATAGGTAGGTCTCTCCAGCGCCAAGGTATCTAATAGCGCTCCTGTCCACGAGTTCAGGGACGTCGCTAACGCTCATAACAATTTCTCGTGTGTATCCCTCGACGATCTTTAGATCATCATTCAGATGCTGTATTCCAGAAGCATAGACCTTCAAGTCATCCATATAAAGTATATGTGTGACCTTCTGCTCGAGATTATTTGATCCGCCGCAGTGATACTAATGAGAATTGCGCAGTGCAAGAGATAGTGACAAAAATGTGATGCAAAAGAGAAGAGGGCTCATGGTGTCACCCTGAGAAACGCCCTGCTGGAAGGTGACGCTGTTAGTTGTCACACGATATTTTCCAGATGAGATAGTAAATTTGATTTCACAAAGGAGTATCAATTTTTCTATGCATTTCACTATGTGTGGATGAACCTTCAAGCTTTCCAACAGACAGATGATGCCATATCGGAGGTTGAATCGAAAGCCTTCTGGTAATCAATCCAGGCCATTAACAGTTTGCGATTGTAGGCTGCAGCGTCTTTGGGGACGGTTTCGCCGATTAGCATGTTTTCTCGACAGCCTGCTACGCCTCTTTCTGATCCACGCTGTTCATAGATCTCTCTCCCCACAGGTCCAATTGTTTGAACAATCCTGTCATTCAATATAGTTGTAGAGGTCTTATACAGCGTGTTCAGATAAGTTATTGGCCTGTAATTTCTTAGGTTGGACAAGTCGCCTTGCTCCGGTAGGAGTACAGTGCGCCCTAACACCAGCCACTGCGGGATGCACGTCTCCAACTTTAAATATAAGGTGAATATCCGGGCCAGGTGTTAGTGTGCAGAAGTAAACTTCTTTAACCAGAAGTTCTTGATACCATCCGGTCCGGCAGCGGAAAAGATCTTCGTGTCCCTCAGTGCTTTCTTCACCTCTTCGGCAGTGAGTCGTTAACATTGTTCCTCGAACTTTATGAGGTTATCACACAGCTCCTTGAAACGCATGATGTTCTCAGTGTCTTCATGCAATAGATGTTGCACTTCGTAAATCTTTCTCCAAAAAGTCTCTATCTGCTCGGAAGTAGGCGAATTATTGACAGAAACAGGGGGGTCGCTGAAAAGGCGCGCTGCGTCAGTGAGAAACTGTTGATTCTCCCTGACCCATTCCTTCCTCTTCTATATTCTCCTACTGGCGTCAGATAACACCCGTATTTCGTCAAAAATGTGCTGTTTGATAATCAGCAGCTTCGACTTGTTCGATATGTAATAGTGGATCCTCATTTTGTGAGCGAACTTTTGGACCCTTACCATAAAAGGCTTACCAGATGTCATAAAGTCAATCACGCACTAAATACGGGACGCGTTCTGCCTTGCCCAGCCAATTTTTTTGTTCAGTTGATGCAAGCGCCTTTTTATATTCTGATCTATCGCCGGCTCTATCCTTCGATTTGAATCGGCCAAAGCTCTCGCCGCCATTATAAACTGAACAAGTGATGGTCCAGAGGTCGGACTTCTTCGAGAGATCCTCACGAAGAGCGTCATCCATTTCAGCCAGATCCAGGGGCTTAGGAGGAATCTGGATGTTGATGTTTCTCCTCGTCCTGAAATTGTCATCATCTCTCGGGAGATGATGACAAGAACCTACACTTGTACAAAATACAGGTAATTAATATGATGTATTCCTACTGAAAATGGTTCACACGGCCCTGACTGCTTATGTCTTAGAAATTCTTGGAAGGGCGTCACGGCAATCGCAGGACATACCCAAGATATTATATATATATATATATATATATTATATTATATTAGATTATATATATATATATATAATTCATTTGAAAAATAAACGAATAATATCAGACAATAGAACTTTATGACTTTGCGTTTATTAAAAAACGATATCGCTTTGAAAAAAATTGTTTAATCCCGTGAAATCTTTTGAAATCCCTTTAAGCTCTTTTAAATCTGAAGAGATATCTCTTAAAATTCTTTAAGGCCATGCTGTACTCACCCGATTCCTACCTTACTGATGTTTTTTTGCAACAACTCACGTCCACACGAATTGAGATATGGAGTTGAAAATCTGAAAAATTATATAAAAGGCACTGAGAGACGTTTGTATGGTCCTAAATTTCTTGAGGTATAAACAAAGTTTTCCAAAAATTTTCCAAAATTAAAATTTTTGTGGTAAAACAAAAATGTAGAAACTTACGAACGTTTCGCCTTTTAACTAATTTCCGAAAATTTTAACTCGATATTTCAATTCGTATGGACGTAAGTTGTTGCAAAAAAAATGTCGGTAAGGTAGGTATCGGGTAAGTTTAGCATGGCCTTAAAGAACGTTAAAATCACTTGAAATTATTTGAAATCTGCAACAATCCCGTGCGATCTCTTGAAATTTTATAAAATCCATTTAAATGTTTAACAATCCGTAAAAATGCTCGAAATCCCTCAAAATCCCTTGAAACCTTTGGGAATAGCTCGAATGCCATTGAAATCCTTTAGAATATACTTTAAAATTCCTCGAAATTTAGAAATATCCTTCAAAATCTTCGGAAACCTTTCACAGACTCTTGAAATCCTTCCTAATCCTTTGAAACCTTTGAAAATCTCTTGGAGACAATTAAAAACCTTTAAAATCTCTTCAAATTTCTCGAAATTTCTGAGAATCTTTAGAAATATTTGGAAATCTCACGGCATCCCTCCCAATCCATTAAATTCTTGTGAAATTCCGTAAAATCCTTTGACATCTTCAGGAATCCCTTGAAATCCTTTAAAATCCAATAAAATCTATAGAAACTACTCGAAATATTGTAAATTTCTCTGAAATTTTCTAAAATTCCGGGAAACCTTTAGGAATCCTTGCGACTTTTTCACAATCGCCTCACTCTAAATTTGAATCACTTAATATTTTAATACTTTAATCAATCAAGCGTGCTTCGACTTAAAAATCATTCATCAATATTATTAATACTCAAATTATATTCGGTTAATTCTGTATAGAATTATAATAATTAATAATAATATAGTAATAATAATAATAATAATATAATAATAAATAATATAAATAATATAATTATATAATTATATATAATTATAATATTATATTATATAATTATTTAAAAATATATATTATATATAATTATATAATTATATAAAAATATAATAATATAATAATAATATAATTTTATGGAAATTATGTGTCATTTATATTTTAAGTTTAATATTTTTAAAAATTCACGCTGCTATTTTTCCACTTTTGTTCAAAATTTATGCCACTATAGACACTCTTTTTGGTCTCTGAAGTGAGTCCGAACCCGAGGGGTGGTTTACACAAAAATAGGGTAAGCGGATCTATTTTTGCTAATCCATTAGGAGCAAACTTTCTGTTGATTAATTTTTTAATAATGAATTTATTGGTGATCAAATCCTAAAAAGTTTGTTTATACTGACTTTTCCGATAATGAGTATTTAATTCTTAGTTGACTTTTTTCTTTTTGACTTTGCTTCTCATCTAATTGGCGCTGCCATCATTATTTCCATATTACTGAAAAACTTCTTATATTTTATTGATTCTTTTATTATTATTATAATGATTAAGGACAAACTAAGAGTCATCAGTATCGTAGCAGGGAAGGTGATGAGAAAATAATCTGCCGATGAAGACTCATAGAAACAAAACGCCATTAATCACTATATTTTCATCGGTCTGAGAGAAATCTGGAAATAATTTATGAGTTTTTCGTTTTATTTATCATTATATTACAAATCGAGTTTTAAGAGACTATATTAGAGAAATTTCTGGAATTTCTCAATATTTATTCTCCTCTAAAATTAAAACTCAATCAAGACGTTACACACATTTATTTAATGGTTTGATTTATAAAAATTTATTTAGAAAAATTAATTTTCAAATATTAAGTTTCAACTACACAAGGGACGTTTACGAAAAAGGGACAGAAAGAAAAAACGTCTCCGGCGTTGTTAATATTTTTCACTTTGTAAACATTTTGGTTGGTATTTTATTCAATTAGTGTTGCAGAACTAAATATTTACATTTGCATAATTAAATATTTTTTCATCAGTTCAATGATATGAAATTAAATCTGGGTTCTCCTGGTGTCCTTTTACATTTTGATTAATCTTTTAAGTTTTGCCATTCTCGCTTCTAAAATGGCATCGCCAAATTGAGGAGTTTTCCGCATCATCATATACTATGTCTTTAAAATTTTCTCAATAATTGTTTCATTTACTCATTTTTTAATTTTTTAACTTCTTAAGTATCATATCTTCACATTGGAATTTAGTTATTTTAATAAGACATCAGTTAGCCACAAATTTGCGAAAAGGTAGTCAGGGATACGTCACCAGATGACATTTACTAATCTTTTATTCATAATAGATTTGAATTAAAGAAATCGTTTCTGTTTTGGTTAAAAGTTCAACTTAATTGTAAAAAGTTTATTGTTTTGGCGAAAAATTCATCATTTTAGTTAAAAGTTCATTTCTTTGGTTGAAAATTTAATTATTTTTTTGAACTCTTACATTTTTTGTCAAGAATTCATTACTTTTGGTTGACAATTCAAGTGCCGGATCGAACGTAAAACTTCTTTGTTACAAACTCCTTTTTTTGTTTGAAGATCAATCATTTTAGTTAAAAATTGTGAACAATATACAAATGGAAGAGGGAAATGTTAACAAAGAGATAGAAATAGTGATGGGAGAAATAAAAAGAGTATTAGAGGGAACAGGCAAAAAAGAAGCTAATGAAGCAGGGGCTACCGATGGATGGGATGAGGAATGTAAAGAGAAGAAAAAGGAAGTGAAAACGAAATTAAGAAAATAGAGAAAAGGGAAAAGAAGTGGAATGTTGAAGATAAAAAAAGTATACTGGGATGTGTGATAAAGAAGAGGGGAAAATAAAAGGTTTGAAACAAAAGTGGAGAAGGCTAGGATGAAAGAAGAGGCTTGGAAAGTAGTCAATAGAGAGAAAGAAAATAACGAAAAGAGTAAGCCAGGATATTGAGATTGTAGAATCGGAAATATATATCACGTACTTGCTATGAGGGGAAGAGAAGAAAGTTAGGAAGGGAGGGAAAGAGACGAGAAAGAGGACGTAAGCTCATATGAATTTCCAAATGAAGTCTCGAATCATGGGGGGAAAGGAGTAAAGGAATGGGCACGGATAATGTGCAATATGGAGAGACGAAGTGTGGAAGTTAAGGAAAGAAAGGGTAGTGGTACCGGTATTGAAAAAGGCAAAGAGGAGGAGCTCAAAGATTATAGGAGAGTGACACTAATGCCAGAATTGTGAATGCTATATGTAACTGTTTGATCGGAAAGCTTAAAGAAAAAAGTTCACGAAAAAAAATACCGAGCCACCAAATCGGGGGTACATAACTCATGAAAGAAAAAGAATGAAAAGGGCGAAAGGTTTAATGAAACATAAATGGGGAATAGGAAAAAAGAGGCCCAAAAAAGATTGTAGAAGGAGAATGTGGTTGTTTGATACGCTGGATATATGGTGGGAAAAGAAGCGCAAAGGGATACATAATGTTCTAGAGCAGAAAAGATGGTATGGAAGATCGATGGGAAAGGGAGGAAAAGCGAATGGAATTAACGAAGAAGTGTTTGAGGAAGATAGAAGAAGGGAGAGAGAGGACCGTAGGATGAATGAAATGGGAAGAAGAAAGAAGGGAGCTCTTTAGGGACAGAGATATAGGAGATGGGATTCGGTTAAATGAGTAGTTAGAGTAAAGAGAGAGAGAGAGAGAGAAAGACAATCAATAGGAAGATAGGGGATAACTGAGGAATCAAAATGAATGGTATGAGATGATAAAAATGAGAGAGTACCAAAATAATTAGAAAAGGAATGGGGAGAGAGAAGGTGGACAAGAATAGCAAAATTAAGGTTGGGAAATAAAGTAAGAGAAGGGATTTATTGAGAAAACAAGGAGAAGAGAAAGTGCAGAATATGTGAATGCGAAGTGGAAACATGAGAGCATGTATGGGAAGGATGTATGAGAGGAATTGAAGATAAAGAAAGCTGTCAAGAGAATGTGTTAAAAATTTAAAGGAAGGAAGGATTGGATGAGAAGTGAATGAAAGAATTGGAGAGGGCTAGGGGACGAATGAGAAAGAATGAAAGAGTGAAGGTGAAAAATGTCAAGGTTGAGGTAGAAGAGAAGTGAAATGAAAAGGAAACTGAAGTCGCTTGGTCGTTTAGAAACGTGAGAGTTTGTAAGTAATGGTCATGTAGTAGTATAAGTAGATTAAGATGCGTATAAGCAAAGCTGAAAATTATTTCTGCAAACACAAGCCTATAATATTCCAGGGACATGATATTGTCAACTTTTTTAATTTCACACATATCTTCTGCCTTATCGAGCTGTTTTTTCAGTTTCGTATCAGGTTTGAGTACTCGCTTTATTGGCCAGCCTCCCACCATGAAGGAAATATGACAGAATTTGACTTACGTATTTCAGATAGTTAAGTGTACCTAAGTTTGTTTTTCTCCTGATAAAATTTGTCCTTGTTGGGTTATTTTTCTAGCTTTGTTTATGCGCATTATTATTCGGCAGATAGCGAGAGAAGCAGAAAAGGTAGTCAAGTCGAGCGACCGAAACAGGAAAGTCAGTCAAGTCAACCAAAGACCAAATTTGGATAAACAAGAAGGAAGTAGATTTGGAGGGTGGGGAGGGAGGGGAAGGAAATGTGAGGAGGGGGAGTGAGGGGCGGAAATAATAATTCCAAATAGCCTTATTGAATAATGAAAAATATTTTTATATTCAATGTATTATATCCGTCACATGTCATGCCTACCTCGTAAATACAAATAAGTTCACTGAAACCAAGACACTTTTGTTGAATCAAAATGAGATAATTAATTGAAAAAAATTGATTTTTTTATTTTAAAAATAAAAAATTTGTTTTTTCTATTTTAAACCTCGGGACATTCATCCTGAAATCACTGAGTTTAAAATGAAGAAAAATGTATTTTTTATTTCTAAACTTTAGAAATTCCAATTTTTACATTCTCATCAGAGAAGGTATTATATTTGTGTAAAATTTAACCCCCCCCCACCCCGTTTTTATCAAATTTCCACGCTTTGAGACCCCCTGAACCCGAAAAATATGTTTTTACGAATGTGTCTTTCTGTATGTATGTATGTATGTCTGTCTGTGAGCACGATAACTTTCGAAAGAATGAATCTCTTGGATTGGCCTTTGGTACACTCTCTGAGTATCGAAAACTGAAGGTCAAGTTCGTTAGCCAGCCATTTTGGACAAAGATTCAAAGAATGGGAGCATTTAAAAATTTTTGAGACTACTTTTTTTTCAAATTTACAAATTCGATGTACGGATATTCATAGTACTCAGAAACTCGAACAATTTATCCTAATAACTTCTTTCGCTAGAAAGAAAATTGTGAGAGTTATAGCATTTTCAAAATTTAAAAAAAAACGAAAATAAGAATTTTAAGCCAAACAATGAACGATATGAAAGAAAGTCAGGAAAAGAAAAATGTTCCTTTTTGGAAACCTTACAAGATTGTCATAACAACTTTATGAATTTTTTTGAAAATCGAAAATTCAAATTTTGAGCTAAATAACGCGGAATACAAAAGAAACTTGAGATATCAAAATTGTTGCTTTTACAAACACCTGTAAACTTGCCTCTAAATATTTTCTGGTGGAAGGCATGGTTT
>JAUMHM010000031.1:70832323-70843306 GCA_032362435.1 Melikaiella ostensackeni
CATTGAGCTACCATTTTTTCTTCACTTACTTTTTTAATATCAAAGTCAGAGGACTCGAATTTTCTCGCCGATAGTAGGTATCGGATAGATGAAGAGGAAAGAAGATGTAGAGTCTGCGATTACGAAGTGGAATCCTGGGGCATGTTCTAGAAGGATGTACTGGGGATGAAACAGGTAGTGTGTGTATGACAGAATAGGGTGGATTTTGGATTGGAAAGGACAAAGGGAAAGCTGGTTGATGAGGCTGGAAGGGAGGAGAGAAGGCATGGGGCATGTAGTAGGGAAAGGCCAAAATGATAATCCCATGCAAGGAGCTTAAAGAAAGATTCAACTCACTCTCTCATAATGGGAATAGTAAGAGGAAATAGAAGTCCGGAAAGCTCACTTGTGCGTATAGTGTTTAGATAATTTAATTTCTAAGCTCAAGTGATAGCTTAAAAACTAGATTTTTCTGGTAGTTTAAGGTATTATAAGTGGTTGTGAAAGAATTTGAAGAGAGCGGTGGTCCTCGAACCCGTAAAAGGGAGAGAATAAAAAACATGCGTACATAAACTTACTCACGAAGAACATGCATAAAAAGATCGAGTTTTTAATGCAAATTTGAAAAATATCTAAAACATCTTTTGTTTAACAACGTAGACAAAATCAAGAATTTTATTTTTTGCAAAAGTATTCTAAATCCTTTACCTCTTATTTCATAGTTAATTTTATTTTGAAAAGGTATAAAAAACATGTCAATCAACGTATATGGAATATGTATGAAAAACTAGCCTGAATATTTGTAAACTTGTTATCTGAGTAATGTGACAGAAGATACTTCCTTGGAAGTATTAGTTAATTTATGAATCTTTTGTTGAGAACTAATTTATTTATCATTTTTTGCACTATATTTGTCTAGAAAAAAATCTTCACATAATTATTCTTGCTATCGACTTTTCCTGAGAGTAAACTTCTTAAAGTTTTGCTCCCCTTTCTCGCAGATCATATTTCTTCCATCATCTTATAATTAATTTTGCTTCTGACACTCTGATAAATTTAATGAGCCCTTCGTTGCCGCTTTTATCGCATCGTTGCTTTAAATTCCATCATCATTTCCAGCTTTCGTCTTTTGATTTGCTTCAGCTATATCAAAATCTTATCAGAGTGCAAATACTGAATTGAGCTTTCACCATTTACGACAATAAGATGTTGGAAAGACCAAAAATTAAGAAAATTTTACACATGGCAGAAGAATTTTGTGCCACATTGAACTCATGTTCTTAAATAATATTGATTCAAAATGTAACAAATGATTATGTTACTGTTAACTTATGAAACATTATATTCTGTAAGAACAGCTTGAGTAATTAAAATCAATGTTTCAAATTTAAGTCAAAATATGCTCGTAAGACTCTGGATAAATAAATAAATAAATAAAGTTCACATTTACTAACTAAAATGCTCACAATTTTTAAATGTCTACAGTAAATAAGTACAAGGTTTGTTCATTATTAATATAAAATTGATATAATTTGACCCTCGTGGTAATTTAATGTTTCTATATTCACGATTCGTCATTTCTATCAAGGCCTTAAAATTTAATCTCATTAAGCTGCAATAAAATTTATATAAATTTTATATCATGAAACCGATTCTACTACCTAATCACGGCTTTAATTTAGATTAGCCCCAGATGAGAGATTTCGTAACACTATAGGCAGTATGATAAATTCATTTATTTAGGACTTCATGTACTAATTAAAAAGGGTTATAAAAATGGAGTACGTGACGAATATGAGAGCAAATAACACGATTGCTCAATATTTTCAGCTTTATCGAAACAGCGAGAAGGCAATATTGTGAAACTTGCGAATATGGTGCGTCACTTCCACTAATTAAATGTATTTAAAAGCTATTGCATCAGAATGAAAAAATAAGAATTATATACACAATATTATTCTATATAACCTTACTTAATTCACGTAAAAAAAATCCTACTGAAAATTTACGAAATTCGATAAAAAACTGAAATCACTAAAGAAGTAATCAATATTTTCAATAATTAACTTTAGTAACATAAACTCGTGATTTTGTTTACTACTCGATTACTAAAACTGCAATATTAATCGAATCTAATGCACAATAATTTTTTAATTCAATTAGATTTTTACATTCTCATTTCAATAAGAAGGTATAACTTCCAAAGGCATTATTTCATTCAATTGCGCTTTGGCACACTTTTTTAAGGTCTAAAAGAAAGGAGGAGTTCGTTAACCAGCAATTTTTGACTAACGGTATTGGTTTCATCCATCGAAAATGAACTGTATTTAAAAAATAAAAAATTCCATTTTTCGGAAGAAGTTATGCAAACGCGAAGAAGATGTTTAAGAGCAAAATTGTTCATTTCAAAAAGATTTATAAATTTGTTGCAGACTATTTTTTTATGGGATAAATAGTTCTTGCTTTTATCCTGAAGAATGTTATTAAGAATGAAAAATTCCACTTTCCAGCAAAATTGTACGTGATAAGAAAAGAATGTTAAAGAGTAAAACTCTTCATCTCAAAAAGATCCACAAATTCTTGAGTTATCATTTTTCAATAGGGTGCATAATTTGTGTTTTAATCCTGAAAAATTTTATTAAAAAATAAAAATTCTTTTTTCCGGTCAAATTATGCAAGACACGATTTAATATTATGAAATAAAATTATTCACCTTGAACAGGTCTACAAATTTGTTGAGAACTATTTTAAGATAAAACGCATAGTTTTTGTTTAATTCGCGAAAAATACTCAGCTCAAAATGATCTGCAAATATGTTTCAGACTATTTTCCGATAAGACGCATAGTTTTCGGTTTAATCGTGAAAAATACTTTTGAAAAACAATTAAAATTTATAGAAAAACGACTCTGCGCTGTTTTACATATTATTTCTTCTTTCAGAAGCAGCATGTTCATCATATTTGATACATTTACTTAAAGTTTCGTCAAAGTTGATCAATTAGTTTTTGCTATAAGTGCGTCTGCTTGCTAAGAATAACACAGTTTTTGATAAATTAAAATCTACACTCAGAAAAATATTTGTTTTAAATAAGACAAACCGTTTCTTCAATATCATTTTTTTCATTTAACCATAAATAACTTCAAAATGAGGAAAATAATTTCAAATTAAAGAAAAATTTCCATTGGAACGAAAAAAAATTTCATCAAAGAAGTTTTCTTCAAATCATTGAATCTTTTTTCTGAGTGTAACCGCCTTACTTTTTTATTACGTAAAGCCAATGAAAATGCATACATCAACCATAAGACGTTTGAAATTAAAATGATCTAATTATAATCTCAGAACTCTTGACTGCAATATAATATATGATATTTCTTTACAGCCTAATTTTTTTATCATCACATGATTCTCTCATGTCATAAATTAAAGCTTAGTAATCCAAATGGAGTTAGTATATATAGAAGTGAATATCTTTAAAATCTCTCGTTTGCCGTTCACAAAATCTGACTGCAAGAAATGAAGATCGTTAGCTGCATTCTAATTCTTACATTGGCGGTTTATCTGGATGTTGTTGGTGAGTATAATTAGGATGACCATATGCTCGGATTTCCCGGACATATGGTGATTCTTGGATGTATAATTTATCAGTTTTCTAATAGGAAAAACATTCAGCCTGAATCCGGACATATGGAAGTTTTTGCAAATACAATTTTTTAGTATTTTTAACAGAAAAAGCTTTGAGTCTAAATCTGGCCGTATGGTGCTTTTTGAGAGTACAAATTTTAGTTTTTCAGATTCTTAATGGAAAAGACATTGAGTCTGAATTCGAACATATTGTAGTTTTTGCGTGTACAATTTTTTAGCTTTTCAGTTCCTTAACGGAAAAAACATCGAGCCTGAATTCCGACATATGGTGGTTTTTGGAAGTACAATTTGTTAGTTTTTTAGTCTTTCAATGGAAGAAACATTGAGTCTGAATCTGAACATCAGGTGGTTCTTGGAATCCGAACATATTGTAGTTTTTAGAAGTACAATTTGTTAGCTTTTCAGTTTCTTAACGGAAAACACATCGAGTCCGAATCCGAACATATGGTGGTTTTTGGAAGTACAATTGTCAGTTTTCTAGTCTTTTAATGGAAAAAACATTCAGTCTGAATCTAAACATATGGTCAATCTTGAAAGTACAATTTGTTAGTATTTTAGTCTTTTAATGGAAAAAAACATTGAGTCTAAATCTGATAATATGGTGGTCCTCGGAAGTACAATTTTTCAGTTTTTTTAGGAAAAAGCATTCAGCCTGAATCCGGACGTATGGTAGTTTTCAAAAGAACAATTTTTTAGTTCATAAGTAGGAAAAACATTGAGCCTGAATCTGGCCATATCGTGCTTTTTGGAAGTAGAAATTCTAGTTTTTTAGAATCTTGATGGGAGAAACATTGAGTCTGAATCCGAACATATTGTAGTTTTTGGAAGTACAATTTGTTAGCTTTTTATTTTTTCAACGGAAAAAACATCGAGCTTGAATTCCGACATATGGTGGTTCTTGGAAGTACAATTTGTTAGTTTTTTAGTCTTTTAATGGAAGAAACATTGAGCCTGAATCCGAACATATTGTAGTTTGGAAGTACAATTTATTAGCTTTTCAGTGTCTTAACGGATAACACATCGAGTCCGAATCCGCACATATGGTGGTTTTTTAAAGTACAATTTTCAGTTTTCTTGTCTTTTAATGGAAAAAACATTGAGTCTGAATCTGAGCATATGGCTGATCTTGGGAGTACAATTTGTTAGTATTTTAGTCTTTCAATGGAAAAAAATTGGGGCTAAATCTGATAATATGGTGGTTCTTGAAAGTACAATTTTTCAGTTTTTTTAAAAAAAAGCATTCAGCCTGAATCCGGACATATGGTAGTTTTTGAAAGTAGGGATAATTTTTCAGTTCTTTAATAGGAAAAACACTGAGTCTGAATCCGGCCATATGGTGTTTTTTGGAAGTGGAAATTCTAGTTTTTTAGATTCTTAATGGAAAAAACATTGAGTCTGAATCCAGACATATGGTGGTCTTTGGAAATACAAGTTTATCGATTTTTCGTACAAAAAAAGCATTGAATCTGAATCTGGACTTATGGTGGTTTTTGGGAGTACAATTTTTTAGTTTTTCGATGAAAAAAACATTATGCCTGGATCCGGCTATATAGTGGTTTTTGGAAGTATAATTTGTCAGTATTTTTATTTTTTCAACGGAAAAAACTTTGATTCTAAATCTGGACATATAGTGGTTTTTGAAAGAACAATTTTTCAGTCCTTTAACAGAAAAAAATATTGATCCTAAATCCAGCCATATGGTGGTTTTTGGAAGTACAAATTCGAAATTTTGTACAAGAAAAACATTGAGTCTGAATATGGTGGTTTTTGGAAGTACAAATTTTTAGTTTTCAAATGTGAAAAAGAATTATGCCTGCATCCGGACGTATGGTGGTTTTTGAAAGTAAAAGTTTCAGTTTATAACAGAAAGAACAACGAGTCTGAATCCGGCTATATGGTTGCTAAATAAAAAATATATTCGTTCCATTCTGTGCTCTAATAATTATTATTTTACCTCTATTTTATTAAAGTTAGTTAGTGAAAAGATTAACTAATTCTTTTGTGATTTCGGTTACTAGTCAATGAGTGAACTTTTTTGTTGCATTTCGAGATGCTTCTGTAAGTGCACAAATGACGAGGAATTATTTTTAAAGTTAATAAATATATTTGAGGTTATATTGTGAAACTCTTTAATAGGATACGTCACCTGAAACAAGATAATACGTATTTACAAATAACTGCTTCAAAATGGAAATATTATAATTATTTACACACTTAATCTGTTTCACCTTACTTTATTCACCTTCTAAAAGTGTTTTTCTGTTTAGAGAGTGAATAACGTGAGATGAAATAGATTAAGTATGTCAATAATTCTGATTTTTGAAAATTGTACGCAATATTTTCTAAATAGGTTATATTGGTGGGGGTGACTTATTCTATTTACAAGTTTTACAATATTGCCTTCTTAATGTTCCAATAAAGTTGAAAATGTTATGCAATTGCGTTCTTCTATTGAACTTTTATATTTGTCACGTTTCCCACTTCTCTAACCTTTTTTGAATTAATATATATTATGTGGGCAAAGCCCGGAGTGTGGGCAGTTCTAGGATGAGCGGTCATTCCGCAGATGGCCCGAAAGCTATCAGGCAAAGTGCGAAGAAGCGGGCACGCGACAATTCCGCACCAGATCAGGTAAGGCGTTCCCCCACTACGCGGCTTCCCCTTTCTGTTCTTTCCAGCGGGAAAGGGGAAGCCGCGTATTTGCCGCGTAGTCAGGGAAGGGCATACCTGATTTGGTGCGGAATTGACCGTCGCCCGAAGAAGCGTCCTCGGTCAATCTGCGGAGTGCCCGTATCGCTATGGGCAAAGTACAGAACCAAAACTATTCATGATTTTTTGGTGTTTTACTCACCGTGTTGCCTATTTAACTTTCCCAACGAAATTAATCGTATATTTCTTCGTACAATTATTATTAATTAAATTTTGAATCAATTTATGAATCAATGAAGACCGAATTGTGACTCTTCACCATTTATTTGTCATACAGACAGATTTGTCGAACATAAAGGCTTTTCGGTAACTTTTGATATTTGTTTCGAGAACCTCTATAATCTGGATTGTAACAATTACCGAAGTCGAAGCAGACGCGCTTCGACGCACTTCCACTTTGGTAATGGTTCAGATCCAGACGGTAATCGTTACAGTCCAGAATACAGAAGTTCTCGAAATGAATATTAAAAGTTACCAAAAAGTTTTCAAGTCCGACTTTTACAAAACTTTCTGTAAAAGTATTATTTGTATTATTATTATTAGTTTCTATCACGAATATGATTTCAATGAAAATGTGCTTTCAAATTTTTTTTTGCCATGCAAAAACCTTATAAATCTCTATTTTTATTTTACATAATTAAGCTCCTTGGGAAATTGTGTAGGTTGTTCTTCAGGGCGACTATCACCATGGGAATCTATTGCCGAATACCACAATACAACAACATATGGCTACCCGGTGAGTGTGCTGAGAGATCCTTTAGATGGATCGGTGGTCGACATTATTCTACATGGCGAGGATCGTAGTCAAATCCGCCCGAATGTTAAACCATATTATATAGATGATAGAAGAAAGAATTTGGATTATGGTGCGCACGAAAATGTTCATGGAGTCTGGGTCTCACTTGTTCCTCCGACTCGACTTTACGAGTGGCAGAGACCACCTCGTGGATATAGGCCGAAACCTCCTGGATATATGCCACCACGACGAAGAACTTTTGGTACCGAGATACAACCTTAAAGCAAATACTATTTTTATAGTTACGACTTGCGAGTAACTATAAGTTGCTTAATCATTACTACGTAATTCTAATGCATGTCATCTAACTTACTGTAAAATCTACTGAATTCAGATGTTTCCATTAATTCGTAGATTTTACTGAAAGTTCAGTGAAGTCTACAGGCAATCAATTAATTTACGTGAACTTGTAAGGTCTACTAAGTGTCATGTTTTCCATATTTGACTGCTCCACACAATATGGAATCAAGCCCATTTTATCGATTTTGATATTTTGACTTTTGGAGATAAGATGAGCAAAAGCAAGCCATTCTGCAGTACGTAATGAAATTTTATAGAATTCTCTCGAATATTCACTAATGCGTAGTATTTGTTAATATTTTATTCTATGCTGTAGAGCAGTATGCTTGTTTATTTTATTGAGAAAAATCAAGCTGTCAAAAAATATACTTGATTTCATATATGGAACAACTGAAACCTGATTCTTTATAAGGACTCACCCGAACTTGATTCCATATTGTATGGAACAGTTCATTTGTTCTGAACCTCCTGTAAAATTTACAAACCTTGTTGCTGATTGAAGAGTTATTAATTCTTTAAATAAATAAATACAAACAAAACTAAATTAATAATCAATTTCTACTGATCTATTGTGAATTTAACCTCCTTGAATATTCAATAAATCAAATTCTAATCCGATAAAAATTGAAGGCTGCAGAATTTTTTGAACACTTCATTCCTAATTTATCCCACTGTGCGATTTATTCCACTTTCAAATTGTTTAAAGATATTGAGGGTTGGGACCGGCACTTTTGAACAATTTTATGGTTCTGATTTGAACCCATTTAGGAAACGTCACGGATTGGGTTCGAAACTGGATTGTTGAAATAAATTTATTTAGACAAATACTCTAGTGTATCTGTTTGTTGCAGGAAAAAACCATTTGGTGTTAAAATCATTGTGATTCATTATTTGAATGGTATTTGGTGACAAAAAATGTACATAAATTCATAAGTCATAAAGAAATTATAAAGAAATAAACAATTTTTACTCGACTAAGGTCCGCGGGAAGACCTGGACGTGAGACTATATTGAATCGGGGATGCACACCAACTTTTTTGACAGCTATACGTCAAAAGGTTATTGATTTTAACCAAGTACTCTGTATCAATTAGCAAATTATTCAAGGATTGGCATGTATTGCCTGAGACATCTTTATTAGATCATAGGCATGTGTGTCTTTCCCTGCCAACTGACAAGTCTGATCCGGTTGGGTATATGAACCTAAGAGCGATTGACTGGAACAAATATAGGGAGAATTTTGAAGAGTCCTTGGAAGTTATTCCTAAAGAGATTAGATTAATTGATCAGCTGGAGTTTGCTGTCGATTAGCTGAGTCGTTAGGCCTTTCGACCCATTTAAGGGCGCTAGAGACGATGGTATTTTTCCAGCGATGATTCAGGAGGGTTTGAATATTTTAATGGGACTATTGTTGAACATTTTAAGGGCATGCATAGCTATGTGATATACCTCTGTGGCATGGAAGAAGGTCAAAGCAATCTATAGACTGAAGCCGGGGAGAACTGACATCATGAGGCCAAATCATTCAGGCCGACTAGCCTAACTTCTTTCATGTTGAAAACGTTGGAAAAGTTTGTCGATTTTCTTATAAAGGAGGAAAACTTACCAAATAAACTCCTTCATAGTGATCAATTTGCCTCACAGAAAGGCAAATCCACCGTTGACACACTTCATGCATTAACCTCCGGCTTGCAGCTTTCTAGAGGTAGAGGGTGCTTTTAGTAACAACCCTACGGAATCTATATTCAATTCTGCAGAAGAACATGATGAAGTGCTACTGTAAATAGGTGGATGAGATGTATACTATGCGATATGATTGTCCAATCGTAGCTCAACGGCCGCAACGTGAGGGCGAAGGTAAAAAATAGGACGTCTGTAGGGTGGACATTTATCTTCCACCCTATGGGCGCTCGTTATCGATGACTTGATTTGTAGATTAAATGAGACAGGTTTTTACACACAAGGCTATGTAGATGACCTTGCTATCCTGGTAACCGGTAAACATGAGGGCACTCTAGTTGAACTCTTGCAAAATGCTCTCAACATTGGTGAGAATTAATGCTACGACCGTGGCCTATCTGTTAACTCGGATAAAGCTGGACTCATGGTTTTCATGAGACATGGGAAACTGACCGATTTAAAGAAACCTAAGTTCTGCGGCAAAAGGATCGACTTCTCCACATCTGCGGAATATTGAGGCGCCATTTTTGACCCTAATTTATCCTGGATACTACATGTTGATGCAGTAGTAGAAAAGGCTAAAGCAACCTTTTAGACTTTGCTGAGGCGCAGTTGGAAAAACCTGGAGATTGAAACCCAAGGTTTCATACTGGGCTTATACGGTAATGATTAGACCAATGATAACTTATGCCTCATTGATCTGGGTGCCAAGAATCAGTTTGGTTCGTTTCAGGAGTCAGCTGGAAAGCCTCAAAAGGTATTTGTCATTTTTTTGTCTGGCATTTACTGGGGTAATGAGAAGAGTCCCAAAAGCGACATTGAAATACACCTTAGATATTCCACCGCTGCAGCTTTTAATTAGGCAAAGGGCTGCAGCGGCTGCGTACACTTTCCCTAAGAGAAGGTCATAAAAATGCCGAGTTTGTTGACCTCCATGATACAGTGCAGACTGTATTGACAAGGGATGAAATCCTTTCCATGCACTCTGATAACGTGCTGAAAAAATACTCTTTCATGAAGCCCTTTAAGGTGATCTTTCAAAAATGGGAGGATAGGCACGATAAACAGAGGAGAAGTACAACGTACAAGTTACAATGGAAGAACTTGTGTGGTTCACAGTCGGCTGTAAAGACTCCCTTGGCTACGGGGCTGGAGTTTCTGGGATGAAACCTAGTGCTGAACTAACAATTGCACTACGAAAATTCTCTACCGTAGTTCATGCTGAAATTGTGACCATTAAGCCTTGTCTGGAGGAGATTCGTAAACGTGGACTTGTTGATCACCACATTTACATATGCTCTGATAGGCAAGCTGCCCTGAAGGACCTTCATTCGGGGGGCATAATTTTCTTCTCTCATACTTTCAACTAAATTTATTGTTAGTAACACAAGAATCAAGTAAATGAAAAAAATACAAGACTAACCAAGAAATTGTTTTCCGTATCTGTTATCTTTACCTTTATCTTGCTTTTTCAGGAAATGTTTCACGTACTCGTCATGGTAAAATTGTGATTGATATATTCTAGCAAACGTTTTGCATCCTGATTTTTTAATGAATTTGAAATAACTTGTGAAAATTAAGCAACATCACACAAAACTATATTTTCTCATAATTTAAAGTATTAAACTTGTATAGTGAATTTACTATACGTATATGCATATTGTTTACATTACATTTATAGCAAAATTGCTATAGAAATTTCTAAAAGTGTGTAGTATAATAGGTTACATATAGATCACTTCTGTTCTATGGGACTTGAATGTCCTTGTCTATCCGTAATAATACTAATAATAATGATAATAGATTTAATGCTTTCACGATGATTCATTATGATGAAAGGAGGTGTTTCGGGCAAGATTCGTAGTTTTGCACACGA